>WEIV01023030.1:151315-167169 GCA_013390005.1 Calyptomena viridis
CGCGGTCCCGCGGATCCCGGCGCGGCGGGAGCTCAGCTGCCTCCGGCGGCAGGAAGAGGGAGAGAGACCCAAGAAACGTCCCGGAGGGAGCTGGTGGTCGGTGCGGTGTCCCCTGCCGAGCGCTGCAGCCGGTCCGAGCGCAGCCCTGACGCGGAGCTGCCGGGGAGGTGCCCCAAGTTTTATCCCGCACCGCCCGGGGTGGAGCCTGGCGGGGGCAGGGACCGGGCAGGGACCGGGCTGGCCCCGGCAACAGCCCCGGCGGTACCCGCACCTGCTCCCGCGGGGGGTCCCGGCCCTTGCCCTCCGGTCCCGGTCCTGGTCCCGATCCCCGTCCTGCCCTAGAGGTCCAAGCCCCTGCTCCCCGTTTCGGATCCTGCTTCTGAGGTCCCGGCTCACTGTCACCCTGATCCTCGTCTCAGCCCTCTCAGGGTCCCACCTCTGCTCTGACGGGGGTCCCGGTCCTGGCTCTGCCCCCGCTGCTCACGGGGCCGCTGTAGACAGGACGGGGGACCAGCCCCCGCGGGCCGTGAGGAGGGGACAGACTGGACACCTCTCCCTGTCCGGGTGCCCTGTCACTGGGGTCAAAGTCAGTCCGAGGGCAGGGAACGGATGGGCTGAGCTCTCCTTGGGAGCCGACTGTCAAAGCAGTGGAGCCCGTGGAGGCTCAGTGTCTAATATCGAGACTCTCTGATGTCTAATAACAGGGTTGGGCAAGCTCTCCCTTCCCCAGGGATTCCCTCTGCCCAACCACCCACTGCTCAGCCAGGATGTGGACTCAGCCCCACAGCGTTTTTTGGAGCAGAAGAGAAGTGGGTTGGTAGGCGCCGGTGCTGGGGGACGACGCCTCAGGGTCACGAGGCAAAACCTGGTTCCTCCCAATCCAGGGTGTGCAAGGCCGGTGGCCGCCCCGCGTGCACAGGGAGGATGCCGGGGAGATGCTCGTGACCTCGGGCTGCCTCGCCGGGTCTCTCCCTCGCAGACAATGCCCTGGCACATCGAGACACAAAGCAGCTGGAGGGGGGATCTGGCGGCCCGCAGGGAGGGGTTCACACACCCCGACCCACAAGGCAGTGGTGCAGGGGCCCGGAGGGAGCCATGGGGGGCTCACTGCAGGCCTGAAATGCTGCTGCTGGGTCCCCCCCACACAGCCTCCCCCGGGGTGGGTGCAGATGGCTGGGTGGGAGCGAGGCCCCTCATGCACGAGGCACAGAGCTGGGCTGGGAGGGACCCTTTGTGGTACAGCCCGCAGCCCCCCGCCTGCCCCGGCCCCCTCTGGGCTCTCAGGGGGGAGATGAGCTCAGGCGGCTCCAGCTCTGGCTCCTGCCATTGTTGTCCCTGGGAGAGGGGCCGGGGCAGGGATGTGCCATTGTTCTCCCCGGGAGCCGTGGAGCCCTGGGCCTTGGAAGCCGCCCCTCAGGGGGTTTTGTCCACAGCTGGGAGAGGGGACAGCCAGGGCCGCAGGTTTGGCCCTGCCACAGTTTGGGCTTGTGCACCAGGAGGGGCCGTGGTGGGGACAAGGTGTCAACCCAAAGCCACCCCCGCAGGGAGCAGGGTCCAGCCGCCAACTCCCAGATCCCAGCCTGGATCTGTGGGGAGGGACAAGGGGACATCACAGCCGTGGCTGGTAGCGTGGCCCCCTAGGGTCCATTGGCAGAGCAGCCATGCCTCATGGGCAGGGCATCTCCCCAGGTCCTGGCAGCCCTGAGAAGCCCCTTTCCAGGTTGTCACCCTCCTCACACGGCCTCATCTTCTTGGGAGGAAGCTCATCTCCTCTATCAATCCCATGACTCCAGGAGCTGGTGCTTTAGGAAGCATGTGCAGATTTCAGTATGGTTGAAGGTATCCAAAGCCTCCAGAGACACAAGCTGGGAGATCCCAGGATTCCCAGCAGCCCAGATTTTGTGTGTTTAGTTTATTGTGTTGCCCTGGGAATAAATCATTAAAGATTACAGGCAGACTTGAGCATAATTGCTGTGCAGCATCCGAGGCTCCTGTGTCTCCAGAGGGAGCATTCTCCAAACCCCGCACGGCTGAGCAGCTCCAGGAGAGACGATCCGACGAGCAAATACCTACACAAATCCTGCTGCAGGCCACACGCAGCTCCCGCAATCCGCTTAGCTAACCTGGGCCCCGGGATTAGCCCCCGCGGCAGCTCACGCACCCGCCCGGCAGCGCCGGCAGGGGCGGAGGAGAGGGGTTTACCCAGGTCCCGCCGGGACACTTCCCACGGGGCCTGGCTGCCGGGCACGTCCTGGTGTCAGGGCAGAGCTGGGGCAGGACGATGGTGGCGGCTCCTCTGTGTCCCACGGTGCTGCCCCATCCTGCAGGCCCCAACTCCGGCTGGGAGCCCCGAATCTTTCGGGGGCCGGTTCTTGGAAGTCCTCTCCCTCGAAGGAAGGGAATTCCCAGCCCTTCTTCTTTGGGGAAATCCCCCACCAGCCCCGGGCAGCAGCTTTTCTCTTTTCTCTCGGTTTTTTTTTTTTCGTGGTTTTTTTTTCTTCCTTTTGGACTGAATTCCTGGCTGATTCCACAGCTTTGGCAAACGGGGATTTTATCGCAAGTCTCTGCATTCCCCTCGCAGGCGCGGGGTCATGGGATTAGGGCAGAGCTGACGCTGGCTCAGAAGCAGACAGAGGAGGGGAGAGGAGGGAAGAGGGGGCGTTTCTCACTCATGTGGCTGCAGAAGGCTCTGGGCTGCAGCCTCGGGGGACCCAGGTGGGACAGGGATCCTTTTCCTCCCTCAGGCCCCAGCCTGGGGAGGGGAGTGATCCCGTGGCTGGAAAGGGGCTCCCGGGCTGTGCAGTGCCCGACTGGGGCCTCATGTGGAGCTGCTGCAGAGAGTGGGAGCGTTCCCACGGGCGTGGGGCCAGCGGCCGGGATCATGCAGGGCACACCCCGGCAGGAGGGTGCAGCCGAACCACTGCACCTCCACGCGCCCGTCCCGTCCCACCAGGCACCGCCAGCACCACGGCGGTGGGAGGGGTGTGGGGCCGGGGGTCTCGGCACCTGCTCCCCGTCCTCCCGAGCCCCGCGGGGCCGAGCAGCTCAGCCTTAGTCACGGCAGCCAGCGGTGACTCAGTCGCCCGGCGTGCTCAGGTGAGCCATCGCTGCTGCCGTGAGTAAGGAGCTGCTGATCCCACCCTCCTGATAGACACGGCGTTAGGCACAGACACCCCTGGAGCTCCCCCAGCAGCCCCCCATCCCACCAGGCTCGGGGCGGCCCCACAGCAGGCACGGGTGTCCTTGGGCAGGACGGTGGTGCCTGTGCTGGTGACGCTGATGGAGCTGTAAACACCCAGGCGTGTCCTTAGAAACACACAACCGGCTCCGTGTGTTCCCAGCTCTCGGGGACGTGTCCTGGTGGCCTTTGGCAGCGTGTCCGGGCGTCACAGCCTGGGGACACTCCAGTTCCCAGCCCAATGCAGCCGGAGCCAGTGGCCCAACCTGGCCTCAACTGCCATGCCCTGGCTCTGGGGCACCCCACACTCCTGGGGGCTCTGCCCATCACCCTGGCCTTGGGCCTGGTGAGCCCCAGGGATGAAGTCACCCCTGGAGTGACTCAGGCAGCCCCTCCAGGCTCGGGGGTGGCCAGGCACATGGTGGGCAGAGGAAACCCCAGCACAGGGCTGGATGGCTCTGGTGGGACCCTGGGGTGAGTCAGTTCCCACTCAGGGATGGGGACACTGCAGAGGCTCCCACCCACCTGGCCCCAGCCCCAGGAAGGATGGCGAATCCCTCTGGATTTAGCAGCACCCAGGTGTGGGGCCATACTTGGCTGTTCTGGGCCCTGCTGCCTTGGTGAGGCCAAGGCTATTCTGGGCTCCCTGAGCTCACGGGCCCCTTCAGGACGCTGAGCTCCTGTCCCTGCTGACTGCAGGCAGCAGCTCCCAGCCCCCAGCTCTGGTACTTCCCTGCCTGTGGCTCCCTCTCAGCCAGGGGCAGATGGAGGTTTGGGTTCTGCTTCAACCTGGAGTCATGCTGGGATGGGCAGGGGGAACTGCAGCCCCCTGGCTCAGCCACCTCCCCTCCCACCCCATGCCCCAGCTTTGCTGCTGTCCCACTGCCCCCATGGCCCCGGTATCACCCAGGCCCCGTCCTGTGCCCCAGCCATGTGCTGTGCTGGTGTGGCAATCGGCAATCGCAGAAATCCTGGGTCACGAGAGGTCCTGGCGGTTGCATCAGCACCGTGGGTGCACAGTGTCAGCTCTTGCCCACCAACAGGACCCTCCCCTGGGCACAGGCAGGCTCAGATCCCCCAACAAGACAGGACTCAGCTCCTGCACCTGGGGAGCCCTGGAAACACGAGTGGGAAACTAAAAGGGTGGGAAGGGGCACGCAGGGCACAGACCCCACCCAGTGCAGCCAACAGGAACAGGAGCCCTGATCGTCCACACCCTCCGCACCCCTGTATTCTCAAACCCCTGTTCCCTCCCTCAGCACCAGAGGCTGTTTCCCAAACGCTGCCACATTTCTTGGTTTGCTTTAAATCCCGGCTCCAGGAGTCAGCCGACAGCTCAGCTGTTGTTGGTGTTGTTGTTATTATTATTGTTATTATCATTATTATTATTATAAATGCTTAAGCAAGTTGCCAGCCTTGGGGAGGGGAAGGACTCAGGATTTCAGGAGCCTCCTTGGATTCAGGCTGAACCTTGTTTTTGGGGTGACGCAGGCTTGTAAAGCCAGGGGAAAGTAACCTATCCCACTGTATCCTATCCCATCCCACCCCTTCCCATCCCATTCCATCTCGTTCCACTCCAGCCCTCTGATCCCACCGTGGGCTCTCCCCATGCGGGATCATCCCAGTCCTGCCCACACACAGCTGGCAGAGCCATGTGGGATGGATCCCGTGGATCCCAAGCCCATTTTCCAGAGCGATGCCAGCGGGGGTCCTGGTGTCCGGCTGGGGCCGGGGGGGCGTGGGGTGTGTGTCCCGCCGGGCTGCCCCACGCGCTGACACACGGGCGCACACTCAGCGCGGCGGCATTCCCGCCCCACGCTCCCCTTGGAGCCGCCTCAGGAATGTGGGAACCTCACCTGGGCGGGGAGTGCAGCGCCAGCCCAGGGCCGCGGGCACCCTCCACCCTCCATCGCCTTGGGGAGCCGGCAGTGGGCTGGCAGCCCTTGGGCCCAGTGCTGCCCCTGCCCCTCTGCCGAGCTGGCACCCCCCGAACCCCCAGAGCCGGGGAGTAGGAACGGGATCCGTGCGGGCAGGATGTGCCCCAGGAAACTCTGGCTCGGGCAGGATGGGGACGGGAGGAGACACTTCCTCCTGGCCTTGTCCCTGCACACGCATGTGTAACCCTCCCCCCCAACGGGGCACACGCGTGTGCTCACCCTGCACATGCCTCCCACGCGTGTGCAAAAACTCACCCCGGTGGGTGCTGCACCTCCACCCACGCTCCCCCCGCCTCACACCGTTCCCACACCCCCTCCACGGCCGCACGCACCCCCTCACTTCCCGGCCCCCCTGTGCTCCCCTGCGGCCGCGGTTCCTGTTTATGGTGATGGAGCCGCCGGCCCGGCCCTCCCGGCACCGGGGAGGGGCTGCCAGGGCAGGGGGATTGCAACAGGTCCCGGTGCAGGCGCCTCGGCCGTGCCTGACCCCGGTGCTGGTGCTGCTGGTTCCCGGCTGATGGCTGTACCGGATCACCTGCTCCCCACGGTGCGGGGCCACGGCCCATTCTGGGAATAGCAGCAGGAAATCCTGATGGAAGGAGAGCCAAACCCTGCGTGGCACCAGCACTAGCACGGGCTGAGCAAGGCAAAGTGCAAGCCCCACTTCCCACACTCCGCACTGCCAAGTGTTCCGGTGTCAGGATGTCCCGGCACCCCCGGACCCTCTGCCTGGACCAGGCCCTGTGCCCGGGTGGGGGGCTCAAGGGAGGTGCCGTGCCCTGGGTCCAGGAGAGTCATGAAGAGCTGATGAAGGAATCCAGCCCTGGGCCAGACCCACTGTGCTGCATTCCCCAGGACCGAGCCACGCTGTGGGGAGCCGGGCTCAGCTCATCCCGGCGCCCGACCTGTGGGGAAACTGAGGCACCAGCTGGGGAAGTGACTCACCTGCACTGCGGCCTTTAAATGTGCTGCTCCGATTAGATAATGGGCGGAAGGATCAGAGAGAGCCCGACAGCCCCTCATTAAACCTTGGTTTATTCATTGGAGCCTGTGGCCATCTGAGCCGGTGCTGGCCCCAAACCCACCCACTCACATCTGCAGGGAGCTGGAGCCCCTCACGCCTGTCCCCATCAGAGGGTCCCTGCCCACAGAGGATGCTGCTCCCCTGCCAGGAGCCTGCAGGAGCTGGGGAGGCTGTTTCACAGACTCTCAGTGGGACCCTGCACCTTTGGGGTGCCCTAGCTGGGATATGAGGCACAGGGGCTGCAGTCAGCAGGGTCGGGGCCACAGCCCATCTGCCAAGACAGGATGTGGGGCCGGACAGGGGACACAATGTGGGGAAGTGAGGAAGGGACAGCAGGGACAGGGACATCCCGCAGGCACAAGCGGGGTCACAGCCCCTCCGGTCCCCAGCACTCCCGGGCACCTGGAGCTGCAGCTCCTCCTGACCTCCCGCGTGCTCCCACCTCCTGCACCTGCCTGGCCCGGGGGGCCCTGCCTGCAGCTGCCTGTCCGCGGGCGGCCGGGACGCGAAGGAGCTGGTTGGGCCGGGCAGGTGTCGGGTGGGAGCGGGGTCCGCTCAGCCCACACAGGTGTGGCCGCGCCGGCTGCNACGGCAGGGCCGGCACAGCCAGGTGGGGACGGCGGGAAGCCATCGCCCACCCGTGCGTGGCTCTCGCCTGCTGCAGGGAGGGCAAGCTGGGGGCGTGTGCCCCCTCTCTGCGTGGGACCCCGCGGGGGCACCCGGGGCGCACCGGTGCCCCTGACACGTGGGAGAGGCAGNCACGTGGGAGAGGCAGCCGGGGTCAGCCCCAGCAGCTGCTCAGGACGTGCCCTGCGGGGCCGCGGCGCACAACGACCCCATTGACGTCCCGCGCGGCAGAGGGGGGGGGAAACCCAAGGTGGTGGTGGCAGAAGTGACTCCAGTGTCACGCCAGGCCTCAATCCTGCTATTTATACCGGGTGGAGAGGGGGGTTTTGAGGGAATGCGGATGGAAGCGCTGCCGTCTCGTCCTCCCCACCGCATGCCGGGGCATCCCGGAGGGCAGCAGACCCGGCCCCCCCAGCTTCCCCTCCCCACCCTGCGCCCCAGCCCGGCGCCAGCCCCGCCAGGAAGAGCCCCTGCACCGGGACCAGCTGCAGCCGCTTCCTCCCGGCTGGCCCCGCCAGGAACCGGGGAGCCCGCGGGGGCTCCGAGCCCCCGGCTGCAGCAGAGCAAAGGGAAACGAGTGGACGGAACCCCAGGGCCCGCAGGGGCTCACCCTGGATGCCTGGGTGCTGCATGCCGGGATCCAGCTGGGAACTCCTTGGGAACCTCCCAGCTTTACCAAGGGCGAAGTCCCGACACATCAAAGTCGGGCGGGGGCAGCGGGAGCCAGGGCAGGAGCCTTTGGTCCCTGGCAGCACCCAGCGCCACTGCCCCACGGAGCTCCCACTGCCCTGAGCCGGGGTCCTGTGCCGGCACACCTGGGTCCGGGGTCGTGCCCCCTGCAGTGTGGCACCCGGCCCATCGCTGTGGCAACCGCCACCAGCTCCGGGTGTATTTTCTGCACCAGGGCTGCCGTGGGAACCTGGACGGGTGCCACCTCATTCCGCTGGGCTCTCTGGGCCGCCTTTGTAGCCGGCATCGAGCCCAGCTGGCAGCCGCTTCCTCCCTGGCCTCCCCCTGCCCCACACGGGTCATGGCCCCAGCCGGGGGCAGCGGGAGGTGGGTTTTGCTGGAACCCCCAGCACGGGGCCGTTCACCCCCTCCGTCCCCTGCAGCTTTGGGCTGCCGCCAGCGGAGCCGAGTGCCAGCAGCCGCCAAGGCTGCCCCGAGCGAGGGCCGTGCTCAAGGCCCCTGGGGCCACCGAGCCCCCTGCCAAGGCATCTGGGACCGCAAGGCAACATGCCACCCCCTACCGCCCCTTGCCTGACCCTGGCAGCTCCCGGGGGGCTTCCCAGGGGGCTCTCCCACAGAGGGGCCATCCCTGAGCAGTATGGTCTGGGATCCCTGTGTGCCGTCCCTGCTCTCTCCAGACAGCGAATGGCTTTCCCCATCCCTGCCTCAGTTTCCTCATAAGAGAACTTGCCCCGGGACAAGGTTTGCCGTGTGGCCAGCAATGCTCTGAGGCTGCCGGCCCGGCAGCAGCGTGACAAGCTGTGTCGTGCTGGCTGCAACACCCGCCCTCCTCAGTGCCCGCGGCACTCAGTCCTGCGCCCGGATTTTGGGGGTGAGGCCGGTGGAGTGATGCCCCCCCATGGCTCTACCACCATCTGCTGGCAAAGCACCCCTGGAACTGCGACCGAGGGGCCCCGACGGGACAGATCCCGGTGCTGGATCCCAAGCCAGGTCCTGCTCCTGCCCGCGGGGATTTTCCCTGAGCTGTGCCATGCTCCCTCCACGGGGCCACGTGCGTGGGAGGGTGGCGGAAAAGGAGCATTTTCCAGAGCTGGAAACCCAGAGGAAAAAGGCTGCCGGCCGGAACGATTAACGCGGGCGGGTTAATCATTACAGCAGCGCCCCCCTCCCCTCCCCCGAAGGAAGCTGCGAGGATTCGGCCTTCCAGCCGCCCAAGGGCAGCGTGGCCCAAGGACGTGCTGGGTTGTGCTGGTACCGTGTGGAGCTTCCACTGACCTTCCCACGCCAGGGCCGTGGGCAGCGCCCACGGGCACGGGGATGGGAGGGGGGCTGGATCTGCAGCCGGGCACTGCCTCGGCAGGGAAGGCAGGGAGCTGCCCAACACCCCGAGGGTCCCCACAGTCCTGGAGGTCTATCCCGCCCCCCCCGGCAGTGCTGAGGGGTGGGGGCAGCCCCTGTACCCCACTCTGATGCTGCAGTGTGGGCGCCAAGGGCGCAGGGCAGCAGCGAGGCCAGGCAGGATCCAAGTGCCGAGGTTCGGGCAGGGAAAAGGGGCGGCTCTGCCGGATGAGTCAACCCGGAGGGAGCGGGGCGTCCTGGGGCTGCGGTGGGGTTTGGGGTTGTTTTTCCTGCGGAGAGAGGAGAGCTGGAACCTTTCGCCTGCATTCGGCACTGGGTGGGACGGGGAAATGCCACGCGGCCGAGCACAGGGAGGGCCGCCAGCACCGGGAGATCTGGCCCAGCAGAGCCCGGCCCGTCTCGGAAATCATCCCCCCGAGAAGCGACGCCGCCGGCAGAATCCGTGATGCTTCACTTTCCGAGTGATCCCGGCCCCGCTCCCCACCCTCCATCTGGCAGCGGAGGATGCGAGTCATGGGCGAGAGCCCTGGGTGGAAGGGGAGGAGGAGGGGGGCACTGCCGACCCCCCGTCCGCTCCTGCCACGTTCAGAGCAGCTCTTCCCTCTCTCACCCACCACCCAGCCTGAAGTCAGAGACACACAGACCCCAGGCTCCTGGGAATAACTCCACACACTGTGCAGATGCTCCTGGCCTTGCATTTCCCCAGCAGAGGCAGGGACCCAAAGGCAGGGTCTCCCCAGCAACCACCATCCCAAAAATAGGCAGAGAAAGACCCTTTTCCCAGCTGTGGATGGAGGTCACGATGCCCAAGGGCAGGTGCCAGCACTTCAGGGACAGCCAAGTGGCAGGTCGGTGTGGGGCTGAATCACATCATGGTTCACAGCAGAGCTGCCCCCCAGCCTCCCTGCCTGCCCCCCACCAGGCTCATCCCTGTGGCACCAGCACAGGGAGCCGGGAGCAGGGAAGGGTTTTGCCTCTGATGCAGCCAGAGCTGCACGACTCCTGCACAGTCAGACAATTTTCGTGGCATCCAGCAGGACACAACTGATGGCGGCTCCAGCGTGGGCAGCGGGAGCAGGGGAAGGAGAAAGCAGCCCTGCAGAGCCAGATAAGGAGCAGAGAGGGGAAGGGCCAGAGGCAGAGGTGAGGAGTTCTGAGCCAAGGCTGCAGCAGGGGTCCCTGCCTGTGGAGAGTGGGCTGGGCTGGGAGTACAGAGGAGCTCAGCGAATCACCCACACATACCCTGCACCCCCAAAGGGCAGCTCAGGGCAACCAGGGCTGTGACACCACTAGCCAGGGCACCCCTAGTCCCTCCCTGCCCAGTCCTGCTCCAGTCCAGGCTCAGGACAACGCCCTTTCCCTGCACCCACTAGGGCAGGAGAGGCTCCACCCTGGGGCAGAGTGGGGGCACCCCCATCCACAGAGTCTCCGGACATGGAAGAGCCGGAGGTGNCTGCAGCCGGGCACTGCCTCGGCAGGGAAGGCAGGGAGCTGCCCAACACCCCGAGGGTCCCCACAGTCCTGGAGGTCTATCCCGCCCCCCCCGGCAGTGCTGAGGGGTGGGGGCAGCCCCTGTACCCCACTCTGATGCTGCAGTGTGGGCGCCAAGGGCGCAGGGCAGCAGCGAGGCCAGGCAGGATCCAAGTGCCGAGGTTCGGGCAGGGAAAAGGGGCGGCTCTGCCGGATGAGTCAACCCGGAGGGAGCGGGGCGTCCTGGGGCTGCGGTGGGGTTTGGGGTTGTTTTTCCTGCGGAGAGAGGAGAGCTGGAACCTTTCGCCTGCATTCGGCACTGGGTGGGACGGGGAAATGCCACGCGGCCGAGCACAGGGAGGGCCGCCAGCACCGGGAGATCTGGCCCAGCAGAGCCCGGCCCGTCTCGGAAATCATCCCCCCGAGAAGCGACGCCGCCGGCAGAATCCGTGATGCTTCACTTTCCGAGTGATCCCGGCCCCGCTCCCCACCCTCCATCTGGCAGCGGAGGATGCGAGTCATGGGCGAGAGCCCTGGGTGGAAGGGGAGGAGGAGGGGGGCACTGCCGACCCCCCGTCCGCTCCTGCCACGTTCAGAGCAGCTCTTCCCTCTCTCACCCACCACCCAGCCTGAAGTCGGAGACACACAGACCCCAGGCTCCTGGGAATAACTCCACACACTGTGCAGATGCTCCTGGCCTTGCATTTCCCCAGCAGAGGCAGGGACCCAAAGGCAGGGTCTCCCCAGCAACCACCATCCCAAAAATAGGCAGAGAAAGACCCTTTTCCCAGCTGTGGATGGAGGTCACGATGCCCAAGGGCAGGTGCCAGCACTTCAGGGACAGCCAAGTGGCAGGTCGGTGTGGGGCTGAATCACATCATGGTTCACAGCAGAGCTGCCCCCCAGCCTCCCTGCCTGCCCCCCACCAGGCTCATCCCTGTGGCACCAGCACAGGGAGCCGGGAGCAGGGAAGGGTTTTGCCTCTGATGCAGCCAGAGCTGCACGACTCCTGCACAGTCAGACAATTTTCGTGGCATCCAGCAGGACACAACTGATGGCGGCTCCAGCGTGGGCAGCGGGAGCAGGGGAAGGAGAAAGCAGCCCTGCAGAGCCAGATAAGGAGCAGAGAGGGGAAGGGCCAGAGGCAGAGGTGAGGAGTTCTGAGCCAAGGCTGCAGCAGGGGTCCCTGCCTGTGGAGAGTGGGCTGGGCTGGGAGTACAGAGGAGCTCAGCGAATCACCCACACATACCCTGCACCCCCAAAGGGCAGCTCAGGGCAACCAGGGCTGTGACACCACTAGCCAGGGCACCCCTAGTTCCTCCCTGCCCAGTCCTGCTCCAGTCCAGGCTCAGGACAACGCCCTTTCCCTGCACCCACTAGGGCAGGAGAGGCTCCACCCTGGGGCAGAGTGGGGGCACCCCCATCCACAGAGTCTCCGGACATGGAAGAGCCGGAGGTGCCCTCGCTGCTCCCCCCAAACGCAGCCTACAAGTCCCAGCAGCCGTCAGGCCGTGGAGCTCCCAGCCAAGGGCACCCTGTGAGGGGCAGGGCCAGATTCCGTGGCCCCCCCCAGCCCTGGCAGGAGGCAGTGGGAAGAGCTAGTGAGAGGACGCTGACGGAGACACTTTTTTCCCATCCTAAAAATAGCAGCTGGCCGTTTCCCCAGCTTCCCGGCCTCGCCAACGCTCTTCCATTAGTTGAAAAACCCAAGGCAGCCACCTTCCGTCAGCACGGCCGCGTGTGCCGGGGGAGGCTCACGCAGCCGAAATAGCAGCCGGGGACAGAGAGGGGCAGCGGGAGAGGGAGCGGAGCCGGCCGGCCCCAGCTATTCCCGAGATGTTTTAATTAGCACAGCTCCGACTCGGAGGCTTTGCTCATGCTCGGTGCAACGTCTGACCTTTGAAAAAAAAAGAAGAAAGGGAATGAGAGGGGAAGGGGAAAAGGCACTGGAGCAGCTCAGGAGCTGGAAGTCGGCTGAGCTTCAAATAGGCTCCGCGTCAGGCACTCGGAGGCTTTTAATAAGCCACAGAGTGAGAAATTTAACACCACAGGCTCTATTTTTGATCGCTTGTGAAGGGGGGGTAGAGAAAGACAGAGCGAGTGAGAGGAGGGGGAGGAGGTGGCGGTGAGAAGAGGAGGCAGCCAAGATTACATCCTGGGTGGCAGTGCCGAAAATAGCCGTGCCCCGCTCGGAGCGGGAGCGGCGGGAGCCGGAGCAGCACACACCGACCTCCCGGGAGCTGCTGCCCACACAGGCAGCCAACACTGTTCCCAGGCTGGAACACTGCAGGCAAAAGGGGATTAGAGCAAGACAGAGGGAGGGATGGCAGCTCTGCACAGCAGAGGGAACCCGAAATCCCTCTGGGAAGGCGTGGGTAGGGTGGCACCGGGCGAGGGGCCCGGCAGCAGCTGGTGTTGTGGGCATGACGCGCATTCCCAGCTCCCGGCACAGGCAGAGCCGGGACCCGCCCCTTCCCAGTGGGCCCCTCCTGCTTCTCCCGGGCTGTGATGAGCCCTGGGCTTTGTCCTGCGAGCTCTGGGTGAGCCACGACTGCAGCAGAGCCTCAGCAGCCACCCCAGCACACACGGGACGGGAGCAGGAAAGATTCCCACCACACACAGCATTTGCTTCCCTCCCTGCACCGTTCCTGGGAGAACAGGGAGCTTTCCCGGCACCAGCAGCAGCAGCAGGGATGGGGCAGCGCCTCTCCAGCTGTGAAAAGGACGATGCCAACAGGCTGAAGGGGATTCCTGCAGCACTGGAGCAGGGAGGCTGAGGCAGAGCCAGTGCAGGGAGCCAGGACAGGACCTGAACACACCTGCACTCCTCCCACACTGCCATAATCCTACTGCCCAGGTGATTATTGGAGATGGAGGTGGCTGGAGCACAGGGAGGGGGTTATAAACCTGTCCCATGAGCCTTGTGTGAGTGAATCTCCCCTGGGAATGCCCAGCCAAACCCCAGGGCAGTGCTGGTGACACCCTTCCAGGTGAATCCACCTCACATCCCAGTCCCCAGCACAGAGAAGAACTGGGAGCTGCTCACAGCTCTGGCTGCAGTCGCTGCCCGGGAAGAAGGTGACGTGCCACGAGGGGGGGTTATATTTCCTTTTAATTGATGAGAACGTTTTCTCCACCTCCATCTGTCCCAGTCCATCTGTACAACTGGGGAGCAGGACAGAGCCAAGCTGGGAGTTGTGCAGCCACAGTGAGATTCCTGCAACACACAAAACAGGGTCAGGTGAGTGGGGGGTGGACTCAGCTGGGCCATGGATGCCGACCCCGGGGCTTGGCCCTGCTCCAGCTGCTCAACTGCTGCAGGTAAACATGAGCCAGTGTCTCTCTGGGACCAAAGAGCACTTGGAGCAGAGATCAGGAGATAGTGGGAGCCCATGCCCTGCCGTGCTCTGGGGCTGAGCCCCTTGGAGGCTCTTGGTGACTCACCACCCAGCAGAGTCCCCAGCACGTGGGAAAGGGAGGTCAGGGATCCAGTCTGAGCAGGGCAGAGAGAAAAGGGGCCAAGACATAAGAACCCGGCCTCGTCTCCTCTGAGACTGAAGCTGTTTGTCTTTAATGGGAGGGAGGGAGTACACAGGGCACAGGCCCCATGGGGCAGAGGCCACGTACTGCCCAGGCACTTCCCACCTGCCCTGAGCTGCCCATGGGCACAGCCAGTCTCAGCAAGGGCCTGGGGGAGCAGCAAGGCCCCACCAGTGACTGCAGCTCCTGGTGTCAGGGCTGAACCCCTTGGCACAGCCTGGCCTGACCCTGGGCCCTGTTGCCATCTGGTGACCCTGGGTCAGCTCTGGGCCAGGGACCCCCACGAACACCCCTGAGCTGAGGCCCAACCCCAGCAAGGGACAGCTGTGGTGTCACTGCTCCCTGAAGGCCAGGCAGCATCCCTGGCCCACCCCAGCAGTCCCACAGGACTTGTCCCCAGAGCAGGTCTGGATGCTCAGCCAGGCCCCAGATGACCCTCACCTGAATTACTCCAGGGCCTTCACCAGAGCTTCGTTAGCTTCTACTTTAATCTGAGCTTCTGCTTTAGCAGCTTCATCAGATGCTGCAGCCACCTCTGACACGGCCTTCTCCAGGTTGGATTTCGCAGTCTGAACAGGAGGGCACAAGGAATGTGTCACTGGGAGATGCCTCAGGAGAGGGGACTGTCCTACAGCCCTTGAGTGACCCCTCCCCTGCAGTCAGTGGCCCCACACACAGACCTGCCAAACCTCAGGGATCCTCTGACATGGCTGTACTGGCCCCCAACACCTGATCAACAGGGAAAATGCTGTTCTGGTCGCCAAGAAGAAATGGGGACAAGGTGAGTGTCTGTCCAAGGGGTGGGAATGGCCTGGGGAAGGTGAATGACTGCACAGCTCCCCCTCTCCAGAGCCCTGAGCCTTTGATCTGCGTGATGGGGGCACAGGCAGAGCCCCCAGTCTGGGCACGGGAAGCTCCTGAGACAACCTGAGTAGAGAACTGGGGGGCAAATCCCCCAGGGGAGCCCCCATGGGCTCCAGGTACTCACGGCCAGGTCCAGCATGTCCATGGTCACTGCCTCCTCTGCCAGGACCTGCACCGTGGAGTCGGCGTTGACAGTGACGGAGCCACTGCTCACTGTGAGGAACAACATGGGTGGGTCAGGGCACCTCCACCACCCCTTTAACAGAAACCCTTGGCACTCTCCTGTTGCATTCCCAGCATTCAGGGACTCAGTTCCCACCCCAAGAGAAGCTGAAGCAGGGGATGCTCCCAGAAAACCTGAGCAGAACCAAGACCCAAGCCCAGCCCACGGCTTTGCACAGAGTTCCTGCTCCCAGGGCAGCTTTGGATAATAGTTTCCTGGAACGCTGGGAAAGCAGAAATCCCTGGAAGTGCACCAGGGCACACAAGGATGAACAGAGCACCCCTTGTGAAAGTGCTGAGAACACCATCCCCACACACACCTTTCCTCCCCAGCTCCTCCTGCCTCGCTCACCAAAGTACTTGGTGGCCGTCCCGTCCTCGGTGTGGACTGTGACAACACCTGGCCGGAGCACCTGCAGCGTGGGGACGTGGGAGGCCAGGATCCCAAAGGAGCCCGTCAGCGTGGGCACGTCCACCTGCTTCACATTGGCACCGTTGTAGAACACCTGGACAGGAGGGACAGAGGAAAACAGTCACCAGGAAAGGGGGGATGGAGAGGAGCAGCTCCAGCTGGCCCAGGGAAGAGCCCGGGGATGCAGCAGGAGGTGGCTCCATCCCGAGGGAGCAGCCGGGCCCCCGGTTCCCGCGCAGGTGTGTCCAGGACAGGTGTGTCCTGCCCCTGCACAGGGTGGGAGCGGGGCCGGGACCCACAGGAGAGGTCCTGGCAAAGGCACTGGGGAAGCGTTCCCAACTCCCGGGGCACGGCGGGGAGGCGGCCCATGGAGACACAGAGTCGGGAGTGGGCGGGAGGCGCCGGGAGCAGCCTGGGAAGCGCGTGGGGAGCTCTGAGCCGCTGTCCCCGTTCCGGCCCACACGGCCGGGCCGGCCCTGTCCCTGTCCTTGTCCCCGTCCCCGCCGCCTGCCGCGCCCTGCCCCGGGGACA
>WEIV01023030.1:179717-208763 GCA_013390005.1 Calyptomena viridis
TTTAAAAAAAAAAAAAAAAAAAAAGAAAAAGAGGGGAAAAAAAGAGCCAAGTGGCTGCCAGTGCCCCGATCTTTTCCGAGCCCTGATCCCTTCTGTGCCCCAAGCCCTTCCCAGGCCCTTTTCCCTTCCAAGCCCCTCTGAGCCCCCGTGCAGCATGCAGGTGTAATAGAGTTCTGCTTTGTCTTAATACCTGTTTTTTTCCTCATCTGGTTTATTTTAACACATCACGATGTGTAGGAATCTCTAAATATACCGCAAATATAAACAAAACAAAAAAAAAAAGAGGAAAATATATAATATATAACAGTAGTCTAAAACATAAAGTGCACGGCAATGGCTTTGCACGACTCTACACGGCCGGGGGGTCCGGCAGGGGGGCAGGTCCCACCCCCCAGGCCCCTCGTCCCACCCTTCCCATCGCAAAATTAAAAACAGAATCAGTGTCTTGATTGGCAAAGAGTGATTTGGGGGGGGGGGCAGCGTCCTGGCAGACACAGAGTTCAACTTGCAGGTGTCTGGGGGTCCCGACACCACAGCTGTGGGTCCTGGCGCTGGCTGGAACAGGGGGCACAGGGAGGGAAGGGGGTCCTTGGTTGGTTTCCTCTGGTTTCTTTTTGGATCGCAAGCACAGTCCAGTCCCAGGAGAGAGGCAGAGCTGGGGTGAGGAGGGGAACGCAGGTCCGGGCCCAGGGATGCTGTGGGGAGAACAGAGAGGAGGGGGTGAGGGAGGGCAGGGGGTGAGGGAGGGCAGGCTCTGCTCCTGACTGCAGGCAGGTCACACCCTGCACCCTGGCATGGGAGCGAGGGGTCCCTGCAGAGGGAGAGGGGTCTGGGGTCCCTGTGCTGTCCCTGAAGTGTGGGGGGGTCACACAGCACCTGGTCCCTCAGCCAGGTGAGCCCAGGCCTGCCCGAAGCTGAGGAGCAAAACCCCAAGGGGAAAACACTGTCAAAGAATGTCCTCTATGCCAAGGAGGGGAGCACTCTCTTCCTTCCCGAGGTGTTCAGGCTAAACTGGAGCAGAGACCCAGCCAGGCTCGGGCAGCCCCCATGGCCCTTCCTCTTCCAGGCCAGGAAGGGGCCGGAGGAGCAGCAGGTCCCGGGGAGCCCCATCCCAGGCTCTGGCTGCACCGACTCCCCATGCAGGTGACTCACTGCCCCCATGAATTAAAGATGGAGCTGCCACGGGCCCCTGACAGCTGCAGGGGGAGGATCCGGCTTTTATTTCGGGCCTTTTTCACACCACAAAGCTGGTCGTGATCCAGGAGATAACAGAGCTCAGCCCCAGCAGCGCCGTGACGAGCATGAGGCCGGGGGCGGATGAGGCTGAACATGAGTCACTGCTGGCTCCGTTATGAATGAGGGGTGGGAAGGAGGGGACAGGGCTTGGAGCCAAGGAGGATGGAGCCGGAAGGACGGGGGGGAAGCAGGGAGAGGGCTCAGCTTCCCTCGAGAGGGGAAGGGGCTTGGGCATGACAGTGACAGGTCACCTCCTGGGCCAGGTCCCACGGGGACCTCTCTGGGGACACCCCGGTGCTCAGCACCTTGCTGCAGCCCAGCTCCTCTGTGCTCCCCAAATCCAAGAGGGTGGCGAGGCTGTGAATGGAGCAGGGGGATCCCAGAGCCAGGGAAAGGAGGTATCACAACACAGCCTGGCCACAGCCCAGGAAGAGAGAGGGATCACAACAGCAGCTCTCACTTGATGGGGCAGCACCTTGAAAGGGGTGAATAGAGCAGAGCCAGGTGAGCAGAGCAGGGTATGGGGGTCCCCACTGGGCTCTGCACCCCCCAACACCACGGGGAATCCAGGCTCTGAGTGCCAGGGATCCTTGCAGGGGGATGCTCAGGACCCAGACTACAAAACACTTCCCACTGCCCAGAGCCGGGACAGGCCTGGGTGTCCCCCGGGGTCCCCCCGGTACCTGGGCAGAGCTCACTGCTGTTTGCAGGTGGAGAGCTTGCGGATCTTGCTGCTGGCAGAGCAGGCCTTGCGGGAGGGGTTGGAGGAGGCGCTGGCCCGGCGCTCGCCCTTGGCCCTGGTGCTCAGCTGCCCCGGCTCCGTCCCGTTCATGCACACGGCCTTGGGCAGCCCCTTGCCGCGGCTCTGCCCGTTGTGCCCGGCCTCCTCCTCAGGCACCTGTCCTGCAAGGGAACGGCCACGGTGAGCGGGGTGGGCAGCAGCTCCTCAGGGAGACCGGAGCCTGTTCCCGTGCCTTGGAGGAGCACAGGAGAGGGAGGAGCACAGGAGAGAGATTTGAACAGGCATCTCCCTCCAGGACTGGTCGGACCCCCGTTCCCCCAGCACAAAGTATGGCCAGTGCAAACTGTGAGTGAGGACGGTGTGTCCCCTCCTCCCCGGACTGTCCCTGAGTCCCCCTGGACCTCCAGGCAGCAGCCTGGCTCCCCAGAGGGGCGGCAATGGAGGGAGTCACTCCTCCTCCTCCTCCTGCCTTCTCTGCAGAAGTGGGGGCAGGTCCCAGCCCCAGGCAGCGACTTTGGGGTACCCAGGGGCTGGGTGTGTTTGCAGGGGCAGCATAGCCCCTTCTGACAGGGCCGGGGCTCAGGTAGACACTTCTCCCCTGAGGGGACACCCCGATGGGGTGGCGGCTTCACAGCAGCCCCTCTCCCTGCTCCAGTCCCTGTGACTCAGCAGAGCAGGTGAAGAGCCATTTCCAGAGGCATCTCCCGCTGCCACGGCTGGGGTCACATCCCTTCACCCGGGGAGTGGCGCAGGGATGTGGCCACGGAGCATCCCGGGGTGCTCCCACTGGGAACACGGTGCAGCCCCCAGCCCGACGCAGAGGCTCCACCAGGCTCCCCCCCACCGGATCCAGCCGAGGCAATTTCCTTCCAGCAGGAACGTCACGCTCCAGGGCCCTTCAGTTATGACTCAGAGGTTTGAGTGGAAGCGAAGGCTGTAAGACGATTATGTATAATTTTCTTTAAAGGATGCTCAATCCTTTCCCCGGCAAGGCCGGGCGGGACGTCAGCTCCGCTTGCGCCAACCATCACCCCACTGCTGGGAGCTGGGGGGGCACCTGGGGTGGTGGCAGAGACACTTCTCCTCTGGGGGAGCAGTGTGGGGGTCCAGCTGGGACCCCTGTGCCTCACCACATCCCTCCTGGCACTGCTGTGGGTCTGCCAGAAACGGGGAGGGAGAGGGGAACAGATCCTGGGTTACATGTGCCATTGATTCCACTCAGATGTGCCTCCCATATCCCTTCCAACAGCTCCAGGCATTGCCACAGTTCCCAGCCACTGGCTTGTGGCCACTTACCTGAGCACTCCTGCCACAGGAAGGGACAGGGATGGCTGCTGGCTCCAGGCACCCAAACATGGTCCAACCCAGCACTCCCGAGCAGCACAGCTCCATGCCCAGCTCACCCCAAGAGACTGAGGTGAAGGGGGTGCCCTGGCACCCACGGGGACAGAGGAGGTGCCCTTGGTGTGTGTCACAGCTGACACACTCTGGCAGTGAGTGGCACAGTGGGGGCATGGAGCTCATGGCCCTGCTGTCCATCCCACCTGTGCCCGACCCCTCTGGAGAGCTGATGGCTGGGAAGGGCTGAGGGGTCCAAGCTCTACAAGAGGGGACACCCCGGCCCGAGAGCCCCCCAGGGATGGGGCTCCCCCAGGGGCTCAGGGCCAGCAGCTTGCAGGGTCAGGCTGCAGACCCCCCTCCCAAAGCCTGGGTTTTTCCTCCCATCCCTCCATCCCACCTGCACGTCTGCAGAGCCTCAAACAACCCCATTCAGAGCAAAGCTGAGCACTTCTCCTTCCCCTCCCTCAGCTGAACTCTGTCCAAGTCAATTAACATTTCTGACTGGGGAGGGAAAAAAGAATCTATCCAAACAGCTCATTTGTCTTTTGTGTGACTCTTCCCTCCTCCCCTCCTCCCCTGCTTCAAAAGCACAGTCCCGGGAGTCTATTATGGATACCAAGGAGGGAGGTGAATCGTGAGCTAATTTTACCTCCTTCACCAATGACAGTTGCTGACGTTCAAATTAATGACAATAAAAATTCAGCATGGGCTGAAGTCTTGGCAACTGCTGCCCCCGCGGAAGCCGCTGACCCAGCGCTGCGTCTGCCCGAGCAGCTCCTGCCCACCTCACCCTCGCCCTCACCACGAGCAGGGCTAAAAATAAAATAAATAAAGGGAGGGCTGAGAGAGGCACCGGGAACGCGGCTGCTCATCCCTGCCACCCCTCACATTCCTAATGGCTCTGCATCCAGCTCATCCAGGCACCAAAAAAGGTTTCAAAATAACAGCACGAAGAGGTTTGGAGTGGCTGTTTGTCAGACCGAGCTCTCAGGCACTGTGAGCAGCCAGGGATGGGCCTCGTGAGCACCAGGCTGGGCTCAAAAACTCCAGCCCTGGCTGTATTTCCCAGTCTCAGGCAGACACCCTGCAGGACGGGGCTGTGGCAGAGCAGGGGTTAATGCAGGGGAGGAAAGAGCAGAGCTCGGCCTCTAAATCTGAGGCAGCACAGAAGCCTCGAGCAGGAGCAGGACTTTCACATCCCTTCACTGCCCCCGGCCACAGCACCCTCTCCTCCATCCCCCCTCAGCTGGGATGTTTAACACCCATTGAACCAGGGGTTTGCAACATTTACATCTCCCCACAGAGCTGCATAAATCTTTAAATAACCCTTTAAAAATGAAAGCACTGTCTCAAAGCCCCTTCTTCCTCTGAAGAACACAGGATTTAATGAGGTTCCCTCTCCCCCCCAACCCCTACACCCACCCCCAGCTATGAGTCATTCACACTCCTGCTCTCACTGCCCAGCAGAGCCACAGCTGAACTGATCCCTCATGTACAAGGGGGTTTTAATTTATATTTTAGCATGGCATCACTGTCATAGATGTAACACTGAGCAGGTTCAAAGGGATCCTGCAGGAAGACTCGGGTTAAAAAATTCCCATTTATTCCCTTTGCAGCTGCCCCCAGCTCTGCACTGGGACCCTCCTCACCCTGCTCCTCCCACAAACATGTTCCCAGTGCTGAGGGGATTCCTGCCCACCACAAACACTGCTCCTGCACATCCCACCTCACCTCCCCACCTCTCAGTCTTTAGGTCTCTAATCCCTCTGAAACAGCACAAATTACACAGACAACTTTAAAGATCTTCCAGTAATCTGCCTGTCATCTGCCATGACAGCTCTGATTTGGGTTTAAATGCTGCTGTTTGCATGAGGAGGCTGTAATTGCTGGTGCCACTGCTCTGGAGGTGATGCCTCACCTTCATCAGGAGGAAGGGACAGACACAGAGCTGGGGAGCACCTGGACAGGCCAGGATGGCACCAGGCTCCTGGTGTGTCATGTACCCTGAGCACAGAGCCCAAATAACTCATTCTAGCAAAACTGCCCCAAAGAACTAACTGTGCTGAACAGAGTCCAGCAGCAGCTGTTCCTGGGAGAAGGGAGGAAGCTGGCACAGGGATAACACAGGCAGGGGCATCCTGGATCAAACCAAGGCCCAAGGCCCCATGGCTCACTCACACCACTCCATAACCAACAGTCTCCTCCTCTGCTGAACGGATTACTCAGACCTTGAGGCCTTTCCTAAAAACAGACCCAAACCCTCCCCCAGCCACCGGTGCCCTACCTGGTACTGTGAAGTCCTGAGTGTAGATGATATCATCTTCAATGTCATACAAGTCCTCGTCCTCGTCCTCGTTGTAGCCATGCAGGTCCTCCAGGTAAGGCACGGCCGTCATGCTCCTCCACCTGTCCTTGCTCTCGGGGCTGGGTGGGATGGGCACCAGTGCCTCTGCCTGAGCGTGTTTCTTCCGAAACCAGCTGCAAAGAGCCAGGGCAGGCTGGGTCAGGCACAGGGCACAGGGCAGCCCTCCACACTGAGAGGGCCCCAGCCCACCCCAATACTGACAGAGTCAGGAGGAACCAACAGGTGTGCCCAGGTGTGGGACAGGGGCAGAGGGACAGGGGTGGAGGGTGGTTTGGGACCTGGACACAGAGCTCAGGAACATTCACGTCGTCACCAACTGCAGCCCAAACTACCTGTAAGTCAAAACTACCAATGAGTCAAAACCACAGAGCTGCTGAGTTGGATTGTCCAAGCAAGCAGGAGAGGAGAAACTTCTCCTGCCCTGAGGCTGAGGCTGGTCCAGCCCAACAGAGACCAGTCTGCAGGATCCCAGCTGAGGAGAGGGGCAGTTACTGCAGCAGCTTCCTCTAAAAGCCAGTTTGCACCAAGGCCATGACAGAAATGCTTCTACTTTATCTTTTTATCCCCACTCTGCCTCAAGGGACTCCTATCACCACTAAACCCCATCTGGCCAGGAAAGGATATCGGCTCTGAAAGCTGTTCTTAATCAGATCAGGAATCCAGCAGGCTGCTTCCCAGCACCATCCCACAGCCAGATGGGATAAACCTCTTAGGTTTTCATCGTACTCCCAGAGCAGGGCTCTGACTCCAGACTGTCTCTGGGACGTCTCCCAGTCCTGCATGTGGGCACCAAAGTTTCCTGGAAGTGCTGCTGGAGCCCCCACACTCCCAGTAACTCCCCCAAGGCAGGCGGGAGGAGAGGTTCCTGCAGGCCCAGGTACCTCTAACACACCTTTGCAGCCTGCACAAGCTTCCACACCACAGTTGGCATCCAGGAACTCCCAGCTCCAACCACGGAGCAGGGCCTGAGCCAGCCCGGGAGCTCTCACCAACCTGAGCCATCTGGTTTTTATCACCCCAGTTCCAAATTCCTTTCAGGAAGGAAGGCTGAAGGCACCTCCTGCACAGAGCTGTAATTATCATTTTGTTCTAGTCTTACACTGCTTTGACAGTCGGCCTGAAAAAAAGTGGGATTCTAACAAAACTATCAGCAAAAGCACAGAGTGAGGAGATAAATAAATGTAAATGCAGCTACTGGGACAAATCAGGCTTTGAGGGAGGGGTGAACTCTTATCCCCAAACTGCCTCACAATCAGCATCTTTAAACTGTTTTCTCTGCAGTGATGGAGTTTTGGAGCCAGGCTGCAGCTCTGGGAGCCAGAGCCTTGTTTGCAGGGGGAAAGCTGGGGTTTGAGGAGAGGGACAGGAACTGCTGCAGATCTCAAGTGTCACCTCTGTCCCCGAAGTGGCACCACAGGAGCTGAGCAAAGCCCACCCCAGCTGCTGGACTGACAGGAGGGGAGCAGGACCAGCACAAGTGGATTTTGGCCACTGGCTCTGCACAGACCCCTGGGCTGGCTCCCTGGTGACGTGTGTGGCACACAGCACTCCTAATCGGATCAGCCCGTGTCCCCTCCTTGGGACACTCTGTTCAGTCAGGAAGTGACTGCCAAGGCAGCAAATCCAGCCTGGGCTGATCCAGCCTGGCAGGACCATCAGCACAGGGACAGAGGAGCCACCAGCTGGTTTTGCCAGGGGCACTGGGGCTTGAGGGATCCAAACTCAACACCAGAGACCTCGGGAGAAGGGAATATCCAGGACAAATGAGATCAGAGTGACTGCTGTTAAAAGGAGAATTTTAAAGGCAAAAAGCCTGGAAGTCTAAAGCAACTGGTGTTTTTATTTTGCTGTATTTCAGCTCTGCCTCGCTCTTCCCTCCTGTCCTACTTACCAGGACAGTAAAAATAGGTTTTTATTAGCAGCAGAAACCTGAATCACTGTACTCCAGTCATTATGCTTCCATCCTCTGGGAGGTGATTTCAAACACTTGCATATGCATATATGGTAATGAGGATAGAGTGAGAGGAGAAATCCATTGAAGTTCTAAGAAAAATCAAAGACCTCTTGGAAGGAGCCTTGAGCAATTCTGTGCAGAGTAGAGGAGTATTTCCTGGCCAGGATTTTCCAGCAGGGACAGACATTCTGCTTTCTGTGCTGCTGCTGGAGGTTGTTAGTGAAGATTTGTTCTGAAGCTGAGGACCACTGGCTCCCACAACACCCTGAGCTGCCTCAGGAGGCCACTGGCCACTGACTGAGCCACAAAGCAGCAACTCCTGGTCAGTGATGGGGATAAGACGAAGCCACTCCTCACCCTGCCCCAAACATCAGGTCAGAGCCCTGTTTCCCCAGTTATTCCCAGTTTCAGGGATGGTTTCTGAGCCAAGTCCACTGGCACACACAGAGTTACCTGGTGCTTGTGGTGGCTGCTTTGAACCTGATGGGAAATAAAAGATTTTGGACATCTCAGAAGCACCTCTTGTCCAGAACATCCTCTGGAAGAGGCAGAGCAGAAGAAGCTCTAGAGGGCTGGGAGTAGCTAAGAAATGTTTCAGAGTGAAGGCAGCAACAGTAAGAGATTATTTTTTCCTACTCCACAAGCTCGTTGAGGCACCTGCAAAGCTCAGAAGCAGCAGCCCAAGAGTTAATTGTGATCCTGCCAGGATGAGGTGCCCACACAGCTGCTGGGAGGAACCACAGCAAGGTCAAGGACTGCAGGAACAGAGGACTCTGGGTTGCTGTTGCCCACAGCCTGTCTGGTTTGCAGCTCTCAAGCTCAGATGTCCCATCCCAAGTCCCCACTCTGCTCTTTCCAAGTCCTGGTACAACCAAGGTTAAATGAAGGCTCTGTAAGCACAGCTGCAGCTTTCCAACACTGCCAGCCATCCACTTCCCATTTGGGTCACAAACACTGCACTTTGCTTGGTCTGTACATGGATTATTCTCTCTGAGAGCAGATGCCAAGCTGCAGATCCCTGCCCTGGCAGCCAGGCTCGGGATGAGCCATTCCCCTCCTCCTGGGATGCCATGTAAGGCCTCGAGCTCTCTGGGAAGTCACTGTCACCAGCAAGGAACAGGGTTCCAGCCTAACTCAATCCCCTCACAGGCAACTGTGGAAGGCATAGAGTGTCCCAGGGAAAGGCAACACATGGCAGCAGTGCCACTGCAATCCCTGCTCCAGCTCTTATTGTATCAAGAGAAGGCTGAGCTCCTCAAGTTTAGAAAAAGCAGAAGAAAGAGCAGCTGCCCCAAAGCTGACAGTGAAAGCTGACTCCTGCCAGGAATTCTGGAAACTCCCATTCCTTTAACACCCCACATTACAAAACAGGTAAAAGAAGGAAAGATCCCTTCCATGTGCTGCCAGAGGGCAGGAGGGCTGAGCCAGGTGCCTAGGGAAGAAAGAAGGAATGTTTGTGTCCTGCTGAGGGGAGATCACTGCCTGGCACCGTGGAGAAGGGATGGGGAAAGCCCAGAGGGGACACACAGCACCACAGGCCCAGGGAGACCCCTCTCCCTCCCTCCAACACAGGCACAGGAGCACGGGCAGCACCTGCAAAGGAGCTTCAGTGGCACCACACGCACATTTCCAAGGGGTTTGGTATGTGGGTTTGAACAGCACAGCATCCCAGAGCCATCCCCCAAACCCCCAGGGAGAGCAGGAGTGCTGGGAAGGCACACAGCAGCCTCCAGGAGGAGACCTCAGCCCAGCAGGTTAATTTGCACCTCAGCTAATAAAAGGTGGAAGTGCCTCCCCTCTCGTGCTATGAACTCCTGCAATCGGATCTGCAAGTGAACAAATTAAGTGTGACACTTGTGGAGAGGGAAGGGAAGATGGTTGCCTTGGAAACAAGGGACAGAGGTAGAATTCTGCATCCACTTCATCACTTTAAGTGCTGCAGCAGGTCAGTGAGTTAGTTACAAAATGCAGTGTGTGAGCATGGAACCCTTCAGCAAAAGCATGGAGCACAGGGGAGGTGGTGGATAATCCATAGGGAACAGGCTGGAACTCCCTGGATCTTGGCAGCATTTCCTCCCCAGTCCAAACATCCACAGAGGTGAGCTACGAGCATCAGTCCCACTGAACATCATCCCACCCAGATCCCTCTGGAGAGAGCAGGTTTCCAGGCTCTTCCACTGCTATTTAGGGTCAGCTTCTGGCTGTTCCTAAGCTCTGGGATGAGGCTGGGAGAGGTTTAAGTCATTTCCATTTACAGCTCCAGGTCTGCCCTCACGGACTGGGATGAAGAGAGCAGCCCCTTGCTCTGTCCTGCTCCAGGAGAAGTGCAGAGACAGGATCTGAGGCAGGAGCTCAGCTGCAGGAGGCAGGAGGGAGGAAGGCAGCTGGCAGGGATGATACTCAGCAGACTCTTCCTCCAGCATTCCTCAGCCAGGGCTGCTGCTGCAGAGGGAAAAGCATTTGGAGCTGACAGGAATAATGGGAGGAAGGGCAGGATTACCACTGCTGGGCAGTAACAGGAGCCTGGCTGCCTTCCCTGCCTCCTGCAGCTCTGCTGCTCCACAGAGGAGCACTCCATGCTTCCTGAACCACTGAGTCTATCCCTGACCCTCACACTTTGTGGCAGGTGAAGTGGGGAAGGATGGATCCTGAGCACCCAGCTCTGTGGCTGCAGGACACTGGCCCTGGGAGGCTTCCCTTGGGATCCCTCTTCCCACGGGACAGGGGAATGCAGCCCCTTCCCACCATCCTGACACGAGCCTGATCCAGCAAAGTTTTTGGTTTGCCTGCAAAGCTGTTCCTGCTGATTTCAGAGCACTTTGATGATTCCCGCTGTCCACATGAGCGAGTCCCCAGGAACAGCAGCTCAAAGACATAAAAGGAGACTTCCAGAAGCACAGAAAGGCACCGGGTGAGTCTGGTTTGAGCTGGGATCCATCCCAGCAGGGCAGCCTGGGGAAGTTGCTTGATGTTTCTCTGACTAGTTCCTGTGCCTCAGCACATGCTTTTGGGGGAGGAGTGTAGAGAAACCCAAAATCATTAATGACTTACTCCCACACACACACGAAATCTAAGGACTCCAGAAATCAAACCTCTTCTTACTCAAATGCTTTCCCCAAACCCTCTGACAATATCTAATGGCTGCCTGCTGTCCTGACTGCTGTGTTCCATTTACAAAAAATCAGGGTCAGGTTAAGCATCAGGGCTAAGCTTCTATTTAAAGAAAAAGCAAGAGAACCAAGCTCTGGATTCTTTAGCACAAAAAGGAGCTGGACAGACATATCCAAGGCCCAGGGCTGCAGGCTCTGCTGTGCTTGATGTAATTATTAGATGCCACAGCAGGAGGAAGGAGGCAATTACTAATAGGGGAGAAAAGCCTGTTAAGAAGCACTGGCTAAGCTCACACAAAACTAATCAGAGCCTAAGCCTTGGAAATGCTCCTGGGTTTGCAGGTAGAGCCTTTCCTCAGCCCCTCAGTGGTGTGGGATGAGAAACCTCAGCACAGCAGCTGTGCCCACAGAGCTCCATGGCAGTCCTGCTCCCGAGCTGTGCTCCAGTTTCTCCAGCTTTCTAACGACAGGCAGGGGCTCTGGAGACACCTCTGTGCTTCCAGCTGGGCACTGCTGACACAAAAACTCATTGCCACGTGGGAGGAGGATAAAATGGAGTGTGTGGGCTTGAGGAACCACCTCGAACAGCCAGCAGTGACCCGTGAGGACCCAGGGCAGTGTCTGAGCTCGGGGACAGCCACAGGAAAGAAAATGCTTTTAGTGCTTTACTCAATACCGATGATTCCAGAGACTTAATTCCTGCTTCTTTCAAGTGCCTCCTGACAAAGCCTGGGATTGCCTGCATGGCAAGCTGATCCCCTCTGGTCACGGCCACTGGTGCTGGGAGGCATGTGCAGGGAAAGGCAGCCTCACACAGCAAAGTGCCCCTCACTGCCCAGAGCCACTGAACAGGGTTTGGTTGGCCTGACTGCTTAATTAACCCCCTGGGCAGCCCTGTAAGCCCTGCTCCCCCCCAGTCCTGCTCCCCCAGTCCCCACTGCTTTCAGCAGAGCAGCTCACAGTCACTCCCTGTGGAGCCCCAGGGCACTTTGGGCCTCTCAGGTTCTGGCTGTGGCTCCTCAGACATCTCCCAGGGACCATCCTCTGCCAGCACATGGCTACAACAGCCAGGCTTTTCCAGAGACAGCACGGGAAAGCAGCACAGAGCAGGCTCAGCACCACCCCTGCTCACATCCTGCTCTCACATCCCTCCCCACAGTGCCTGGGCAGGCTCCCAGCCAGCCTGGGCCCAGCAGCTGCAGTCCAGAGGCAGCTCTGCCTGTCCTCAGAAGCACTTCCCATTCCAAGAGGAGATAAGCTAAAGCAGCCTCCGCAGTGAAGCATCCTCATGCTGCTTTTTGTTCTTGTACTTTTATCCGCCCAGGAAATCTCTGCTCAGAGCCAGCGTGTTCAAACAGAGCCTTGAAAAACCCCTCAGTGATAACGGGGCATTCCCCCCCCATGGCACGGAAAACGGGGGAGGATCTGGGGGAGGGAGGACTGGGATATTAAAGAGAAAGGAAAAAAAACTTCCTATTGTCCTGGAACACTTCCCCACACATTGACTCCATATGGAGCAAACACCAGGGGATATTTGTGCCCCCAGACTGGCCAGAACTAACACATGAGACTGAGCAGTCCCAGCTTTAAGGATCCCCTGTTCTGCTCCATTAGTACTCGCTGGCCTCTGGAAAAAATTATCCAGAAGCCTTAATTATCCAGGAGCAGGCATGCCACAAACAGACTTCCAACATCTTCCTTATTTACAGGCTAGCAATTCCACTGCTCTACCGGATGCTCTAATAGGAGGAAAAAAGCCAAGTGGAGGTTGCCAGAGCCCCAGCAGAGCTGGAGGAAGGAGGTTGAGTGACTTCCATGTGTCTGCTGTCAAAAGGAAACAGGAGGTGAGAGCAGGAGCACAGGTACATGAGCAGGAAGAGAAGGACTGGTAACACTCACTTGTGCTGCCTTATCTGCTGTATTGAGAACCTCTTGGCTGGGTCGTATTCCAGCATCCCTGAAAAGAAGGAAAAAAGACCAGGTGTGATCACAGACACTCTCAGCTGAGCCAAAGCCAGGAAGCACAAAGCTCTGCCCTTCCCTCCCTTCCCTCCATGCTGTGTCCAGTCCTGGCAGCTCCAGGCAGGATCTGCTGCATCAGTCACAGGGAGACCAGCACTAAATCCCAATCCCTGATTCAATCTGTTCCTCAGCTTCTCACCTGCAACACAGATATGGCCCTTCCCTCCCTCCCAGTGCAGGGACTGAGGCTTCTCCAGCCCCACATCACAGGTCCAAGCATGTCTCCAGGCAAAGAACACCAACACTTGGCATTTCACAGATAATTCCACTGAACTTCCTCCATGGAAGAACCAAAGCCTCAGGCACAGCTTATGTCCAAGTTGCTCAGTGTCCCAGACACTTGAGTCTAGTGGAATTCTATTCTGGATGTACAGCTGGGGAGAACTGACCAAAAAATACCCTTGTGGCCTGGCCAGGGCTTGGATGTCTGGGATCATCTGCTGAGGGAAGTGGGGTTGGGGTGAGCAGAGTGGGGAGAGGAAAAGCAGCTCATCTCTCTGTGAGAGGGGAAGGTGGATTCCTTAACCAGCCTCTTGGGATGCCCACTCTGCTCCACTGCTTTCAGGAGCTTCTCCCACCAACAGAAGGGAAGGAGCAAATTTGGCCACATTCTTCAGAAATGAGCCAATGGGACCTTGTGAGTCTCATCCAGAAGCATCCAAGATATTCTCCAGTGAAGGTTCCAGGAATATATTGACTGTCAAACAGGAGTTCAGAAAGTCAGGACAGGAGCAAACAGTGCAGAGCCAGGACAAGGAGACAGTGAGAACACAGGGATGGGAGATCATCTGGAGGAACACTTGGAAATTCTTGGAGGGCTAGAAAGAGACATTCTAGTTTATGTAGGAAGCTGTAAGGGCCTTGCAGGTGAGATTCTGCAACTCAAAGGTCCTTGAAGAGATGAATCACCACAGCACACGTGATAACAAAAGCTGCTCCAGAACATCTTCCCTGTCAGTCCACTCATATCACATCAGGAACAGATATGGGCAAAGATATGGGGGGACACACACAGTGAGGGAGGGCTCAAGATGTTTTCCCCCCAGAACCCAAAATACAGTTTGCCCTGGCAGTTTGGGAAGGTTTATCCGTGCTGGTGACACCACTAAGAGCTTTAAGGCAAAGGGGATCACTACTGATCCACATGACATCACAAGAAGTGGGTTAAAGAACCAGGAGCAGAGCTCTCCAGGTCAGGGGTCAGGTGCATCCCAGGCCCAGGAACTTGAGCCACTGGATCCTCAGAGCCCAATCTCTGAGTTTTGAGATGTCTGGTCTGGGTTTGGAATGTCTCTGAGGGTGGAAACTCTACAACCACCTCCCCCAGCCACACAACCTGTCCCAGAGCTCAACCTCCCTGGCAGCAAAGGAGTTTTCTCACGTTCAGATGGAATTTCTCCTCACCTTACAGAAAAAGAAATAAGTTCAGAGGGAAAAAAAAATCCCACACCTAATTAAAGAACCTATTAATAAGATGATCAGACAGCAGTTTCACAGCTGAGCTGCCCAAATGAGTTGGCTTTTTTTTTTTTTTTAAAGAAATAGGACTGCAAAGAGCTCTTACATGAAGTTTAGGGGACGTGAGCAAGTACTGGCTGGGTTCTCTCATTAATGCCATCAGAAGCAGGGAAGTCAGAACACCGCTCCCCCAATATATTAATTTAAAGACCACATTTCAAGGTGTTTTTGAAATTTAAGGCATTTACCAGATGAAACCGGTACAAGCAGAGGAAAAAGTTTAAGGTAAATTATTAAAAGAGGCCCGAGAGCAGCAGTTACAAACAGCCACAGCACAGGGAGCTGTGGCCCTCAAGCCATTAAAAAGGCAGAAGGAAAATAACTGAGCAAAAAGAGTATTTACTTTAATGAAAAATGACCCCGTTCGGGGCAATGCTTGAAAGAAAATGGAAAGTCTCATCACTGAAAATGTACATTCATCCATTCAGCTCTGAGTCACTCGTGGCAGCTCCGTGGCTCAGGTCCTGCACTGAGGAGAGGCTTCAAGACAAAACATCATGTTCTATTCACCAGGCAAGTCCTCCCCCAGCGCCGCCCGCGGAGCCGCTCGCTGCCATGTAGGGTAAAGCCTTCCTGAGTTCAGCTGGGAGTGGGGATGGCACACGCTGTGCCAGGGCCTCAGCAGGCACAACTCCAGCCTCTGCTCCCCAGTATTCCCAGGGGGTCACTGTGCCCACACACGGGGTGTCACAGAACCACCGAGGCTGGGAAAGGTCACAGAGTCCAAGCTGTGCCTGATCCCACCTTGTCCCCCAGCCCAGAGCACCCAGTGCCACGGCCAGGCCTGGGATACCTGCAGGGATGGGCACTCCAAACCTCCCTGGGCAGCCCCTGCCAAGGCCCGACCACCCTTTCCATGAGGAATTTTTCCTGAAATACAAAGCCTTCTCACCAAGGACGTATCAGGTATCAGACTGTAAGAACAGACACCACACAGTCGTGCCCACTGCAGGACTTCCTCAGCCTCAGACCCCTCCAAAATCATGACAAGTGGCAATTCAGGAACTGGGGACCATGGATCTGCCCCGAGCTCACACACTCAGTGATCCTGGGGCAGAATTCCTGGAGTTCAGCACACTGCACAGACTCAGGTGTGGGATTGGAGAAGCAGGAGGAGATCCAACAGCCAGGTAATGAACTCACCCTGGATTTCACCTCAGTCTCCAACTCGGATCAACATTTAAACCACCACTACAAAAGCAGTGTGAGGCCAATCTGTCAATGACACAGGACTTTCTCCCCCTCCCTGCAGACACTCAGCCGGATGTTCTGGCCACAAACTCCCTCTGCAGGCAAATCCTGGGCCTTTGATCTGCCACGGGCCTGTGGATGGGCACGAACACCCTCCTGCCATGGCACAGTCAGAGCATCCCACTGTCACCAGGACACACATCCTCCACCATCCCAGCAAAGAAAGGTCATGGCAGTGAGGAAACAAACTGCTGAGGAACCAACCCCCATGTCCCAGGGCCTGGAAATCAATCCAGATGCTGATTAATGCAGAGCTGCAGCCTCAGAGCTTCCCCTTCCAGTAAAAGTCTATTATCAGGAGGAGGAACACTGACCTTGTGCATCTTTCTGGTCCAGAAGCAAAGTGCACACAGTTGATAAGCCACAGGCAGATGCTGCCAGAACCTTAAGGCTATTTATAAACTTCCACTCTGACACATCTCCTGATTGTACACACAGGGCAGCACCAGCCCTTCTCCCTTCCATCCCTGAAGAGGATAAATAAAGCTTCATCCCTGATTAGGGACACAAAACAAGGAGCAGCATCCCAACTAATCTGTGGGATATGCTGTCATGCGAGTCTCTTTACAAGCCAAATACCACAGAAGCTTTAAGTCCTCTAAACTCTGCTCTTCTGCAGAGGGGAACAAAGATAAAAACAAGCTCAGTGGAAAGAAAAAGTAAAGAAACACTACAAAAGTAGTCAACAGAAGAACAGGAAAACCTTAAAAAGTGTGTTTGTGTTTGCTTCACAGCCTGACAGGGCCTGTGGTCAGCACAGCCCCCGCAGACAGAGGAAATGAGCACTTTGCAGTACTGAATTCTGCCTCACACCAAAGCCAGAGCAAGCACTTGCAGCCCTTGCAAGGGCTTTTAGAGCCTTTCAAGGCCATGCAAAGGCGACACAAAACCTCTGGTGAGACAGAGCTGAGCTGGGGGTGTCTGTGCTGCTCCCACAAACACATCCACCAGTATGTGATGCACAGCTCCAGGCTGCTGCAGGAGGAGTGGGCACTGACCAGGAAATGCAGATGTTCTGGAGGAAAAGCAGGAACTAAATAAAGCACCCAGGTTAGTCACCATAGCTACAGAGTCACTGCTGCACAGCTCAGCCCTGGGCCTTGGCAGGTGCTGGGGGGCTGCTCAGGCCTATGGGGTTCAGGGAGTCAGGGTAATCTCACCCTGGAATTCATCCACCTCGGGGCCCCTGGGCAGTCTGACCTCTGCAAAATGTGTGTCACACCAAGCAAGGAGAGTATTAGGGTTTGACAGCTTTGCAGTGTACCAGGTGCATACAGCAAGCTGAGGGATGCAAGTGTGTTCCCAGGTAGGAGGGAGGAAAAGGGATCCTTAGGGCTTCCCACTGCCCTGGCAGAAGGGGACACAGCCACCTCCTCCCAGACAAGCTCCTCTCCCCACCAAACCCCACTCAGCTGGCACCTCTGTGGTGCCCAAGCACAGGAGGGATGCAGACAGACAGGCAGCAGTGAGGATGAAGGAGAACACTAAGGCTCTAAGAGATGGACAGAGGTCATCAGGTACAAGGCTCCTCCATGTAAAATCAGGCAGAGGGAAGAGTAGGAAAATCTGACTCCACATCTCCCGCAGGGCTGCAAAGAGAACTAAAAAGGGATTTATTGTGCTAATGAAGCACAAGATTTTAAGCTGTCAATATCCTCAGCACGGGAAAAGAGAAAACTGCCACGCTCCTTTCCCTGGGGGAAGCACTAAGTGCAGCTGAGAGGCTGATCACAAACCTGCAAGGAATTCTGCTGGATGCTTTAGGAGCGGCTGTGGGTCCGGGATTTACTCCATTTGGGCAATTCCCACCTCATCAAGAGGCCGTATTTGGAGTGAGCAGTGACAGCCCAACCACCACAGGGAGCTCAGGACACCGTTCCCTGGGCAGACACTCCAGGCAGTGCCCACTCAGGAGCATCCCGGCTGTGCCACTGCAAGTGCTGCCTTATGTAATGCCTTGGGAGAGCTGCTCAAGCTGGCTGATGCTTTTGGAAGCACATGGAAATAACCGATTTCATCATCGGCGTGGGGCTGGGGAAGCTAAAATAGCCTCTGAGGGGGCCTGCGGGGGGTCTGGCACCTCCTCCCTGCCCGGTCTGGGGAGCCCCGGCAGCGGCGGCGGAAGAGCTCGGACTGACTGACAGCACCACCTGCCGCCGGCACGGCCGGCACCGGGCCCGGGGCTGTGTCCTGCACCGAGCCCGGGGCTGTGTCCTGCACTGAGCCCTGCACCGAGCCCTGCACCGGGCCCGGGGCTGTGTCCTGCAATGAGCCCTGCACCGGGCCTGGGGCTGTGTCCTGCACTGAGCCCTGCACCGAGCCCTGCACCGGGCCCGGGGCTGTGTCCTGCACCGAGCCTGTGTCCCTGCACCGGGCCCGGGGCCGGGTCCCGGCACCGAGCCCGGGACCGNCCTGCACCGGGCCCGGGGCTGTGTCCCTGCACCGAGCCCTGCACTGGGCCCTGCACTGAGCCCAGGGCTGTGTCCCTGAACCGAGCCATGCACCGAGCCCAGGGCTGTGTCCTGCACCGGGCCCGGGGCTGTGTCCCTGCACCGAGCCCTGCACCAAGCCCTGCACCGATCCCGGGGGTGTGTCCTGCACTGAGCCCGGGGCTGTGTCCCTGCACTGAGCCCAGGGCTGTGTCCTGCACCGGGCCCGGGGCTGTGTCCTGCACTGAGCCCGGGGCTGTGTCCCTGCACTGAGCCCAGGGCTGTGTCCTGCACCGGGCCCGGGGCTGTGTCCCTGCACCGAGCCCTGCACTGGGCCCTGCACTGAGCCCAGGGCTGTGTCCCTGAACCGAGCCATGCACCGAGCCCAGGGCTGTGTCCTGCACCGGGCCCGGGGCTGTGTCCTGCACCAAGCCCTGCACCGGGCCCAGGGCTGTGTCCTGCACCGAGCCCGGGGCTGTGTCCCTGCACCGGGCCCAGGGCTGTGTCCTGCACCGAGCCCTGCACTGAGCCCAGGGCTGTGTCCCTGCACCGAGCCCTGCACCAAGCCCTGCACTGGGCCCAGGGTTGTGTCCCTGCACCGAGCCCTGCACCGGGCCCGGGGCTGTGTCTTGCACCGGGCCCTGCGTCCCTGCACCGAGCCTGTGTCTCTGCACCGAGCCCTGCACGGGGCCCGGGGCTGTGTCCTGCACCNTGCACTGAGCCCTGCAATGAGCCCGGGGTTGTGTCCTGCACCAAGCCCATTTTCCTGCACCGAGCTCTGCACCGAGCCCTGCATGGAGCCCTGCACCAGGCCCAGGGCTGTGCCCTGCACCGAGCCCGTGTCCCTGCACCGAGCCCTGCACCAAGCCCGGGGCTGTGTCCCCACACGGAGCCAGGAGCCGTGTCCCCCAGAGCTCCCACACTGCCAGCAGGGAGGGACTCTGTGCCCCCCAGCCCCTCACAGCACAAGGACCAGGAAACCCACCATGAAACAAGACAAACATCCTGTTTTGGGGGGCTGATCTCTCACACAGAGCTGAAGGGGCAGCACAGGAGCACAGCTGCACCCGGCTGATCCACTGCTGGGGAAGCATGGGGATGCTGGGCAGGCTCTCCCACGGGCTGGAATCACATCCCACCTGCTACCAAAGGGGCAGAACTGCTGCCCTGGGTGTCCACTCAGCTTTCACAGGTACAGACTGTTCAGCACTAAACCCCAAACTGCCACATTAAAGTGCCGGAAACAAAAAACCCAAACAAAACCACAACCTTCCCCCAGAAAGTGCTACCCCATGTCCTACCCCAGCCCTGCTGTGAAAATGAGCACCCATCACTCTGCTCCAGCATCCTTCAGCTCTGAATTCAGGGGGAAGGAGACAAATAAGTCCATCAGACTCTGAGTATTCAGTGTTTCACATTAGGAAAAGCCTGTAAGAGGCACCTGAGTGCTCTCACTGGCAAAACCTGCATCAATGCCACGATGCCACTTTAAATTTAACTTCTTGTGGGCCTTGTCTTTAGGTGTGAAAGCTTCTCAGAACACAAGAAACGTAATGCAAGAACCAACTCTACAAAATAGTGACTGTGAGCTGTGCAGGGGTTGCACAGGAAAACATCATTGCTGAAGATCTTTCAGAAGCTGTAAACTAATCTCCCTGAGAGGATCCTGCATCTCCACAGAACACTTGGAAGGAAGCTCTGCCTGGCATTGTGCAATCTGAGCAGTTGTTGCATCTATAAATTTTACCCTTTTGGAGTCACATGGGAGACTCACCTCTCAATAAGTCTGAGAGTGGAGGCCCACAATCCTCTGGAATTGTGTAGTCGCCTTTCCCGATGTTTTCAAATAACTTATAGATATTGTCCCCTTCAAAAGGGTATAGACCCGTTGTGATGTTGTATCTGTGGAGGCAGAAGAAGCTGGATGAGAAGCAGCACACAGGTACTCACTTCTTACATGGCTACCTAAGCCAAAAGGAGCTGAGAGGAAACCAAAAGAAGAATGTCTGACAATATGTGGAATGACCCTGTAAACTTTGCCTTTCTTCATCAGCTCTTCATTCACATGAGTCAAAACCACCAGGACGTCTCCCTAACAGCCTGGGACAGCAGAAACTTGAAATTAATACTGGAGATACTTGTGGTTTCTGCTATTGCAGCAGCTGTGCCTTTGGGTGCTGAGCAACAGCTGCAGAGCCACCCACAGAGAGGAAAGATCACCTTCTGCAGAACTGCAGGTACTTTGGGGAGCACAAACCCAGCCCAGGAGGGACCAGCCCCCCTTCCCTGCTCCCCCCACACACAAGGGCAGCAGTGACAGCAGCTGGCTCCCTGGGGGTGTCATTAGTTCTGCAGCTCCTGGGGGCTCTGGGCACTCACAGCGTCACCCCCGCGGACCAGATGTCGACTTTGAAGCCTGAGAAGGTGTCCAGGCCATTGGCAATTTCGGGGGGCTGGAATGCTGGAGACCCCTGGCTCGTCCTGCACGTGTCGTCCTCTGCAAACGGATGCAAGGCCTGCAGGAGAGACCACAGTGTCAGGCTCCCCAGGAAAACAGACTGACTGCTGGAAAAGCTCCACCTGGGAAAGAAAAGGGGAAAACTCCTCTACTGAACATTTACAGAGGATGAGAACAAGCCACCACAGCAACCACACACCACAGTGACAAGTCTTGCGCTTCTCCTACCTAAGAGAGTCTCCATATAAAAACAAGGATAAGGTTATGTAGCTTATCCCCATTTGCCCTCACTTTTGGGCTTGTCCAAGATTGATGCCTTCCCCTCTGTGCTTCCTGAGTGCAGGTTTCATGCTGTTACCAACAAAAGCGCTTTGCCAATTGCAATAAATATTCAGAGTCACTCAGAGCACTCTGCAAGCACAACAGAACAAAAGCCTAAATGCACAATAAATCAGTGACAGCACAGAGGTGACCTCCATCCAGAATGTCCCACTGCTGCACTTCTCACCTACCTCTGCTACGCCCAAATCGGATATTTTTAGTGTCCCATTGGTTGTTAGCAGGAGGTTCCCCGGTTTGATGTCCTTGTGGACAATCCCTTGGCTGTGCAAGTATTCTAAGCCATCTATCAGCTGACAAAAGTACCTGCAGAGAGAGGCAGAGGGAAAAATCAAACACTTTCAGCCAGCAGAAAGGAGCTTTTTGCTGTGCTCATGGTCAGAGACCACAGCACTGCACACACAGCCTGGCACAAGCTGTGCAGCAAGTGTTTCATCTCCCAGTCCCCACAAATAGTATTAGTGTGCCTGAATTTCACTTGGGCTGTCTGTAATCTCACAGATCTCTTAAACAAAGTGAAAACATGACCATAAAATGATGTAGGTGTCACAGGTTTGCTGCTCTGATTTGATCATGACAATCTTCTTCCATCCATTCCCAGAACTTGCAGAGTGAAAGAGGCTCCAACTTATCCTGTCTAACTAACCAGGCTGACAGATCATGCTGGATACTGCCAATCCCTAATCCATCCCAAGGCCTTTAATCTCTTTTCTGATGCTGAACTGTGGCTTGGCTTCCATTTAAGGCAGGGCAGGAGACTCCTCCCCTGCACCCCTGGGGGCCAGGGAAGGCTTTTGGGCAGCTCAGAAGTAAAACAAAAGCAACAGAAAAATCAATAGAAGGATGGTTTTCCTTCCCAAAACCTAAGGACAATCCCTGCCACGACTTCAAGAACTTTTCACCTTTTGCATGGGTGTAAAAGATGAAATTCTTGCACAAGGCCAAGTTTGTTTCAAGTGCAGCCTGGGCAGAGCAGCTCGAGAGAACACAGTGGTGAGAGGAACAAAACCTACCCGTGAGCCTGAAACACTGGAAACCTCTTTTCTGGGACACTGTCCAGCATCTCCTGCATCCCACACACACAGTACTCCATCACCATATACGTGGGGCAGAGTTAAGGAAGCTCCAAGGCTGACACTGCTCAGGTGGGGGCTGTGTGGGGGCTGCAGCCCCAGCCTGGAGAGGCAGAGCCCGAGGGGCTGCACTTCCCAGGCACTGAGGGACCTTCCTGCAGCTCCCACAGCAGGGAAGCAGCCACAAGGAAACCCTCTGGACTGAGCTGCTGCAGCTCTGTGTCAGGCCTGGCACAGGACAGAACTCCACAGGAACCAAGCTGGACATCTCTCAGGAATGACAGAAATACAGAGTTACCCTGAAACAGCTCTGACGTCCCTTTCAACCCAACCCATGCCATGATTCCATGACAAACATGGATGAAACCAGCAGCAGAACACTCAGGTGGGAACACCCTTTCCCTTCACAGCCCCAAATTCCAGTGCCACAATTTTCGGTCTGGAATGATGATTTTATTTTCCACTAAGGGGGAAGTTGACATCCCTCCCCTAAACCCCAACTCTGCTTTTTTCTCTCAGTGCTTCCTGCAGGGAGCCACCACAGTGCTGTACCCCAGAGACACAGCCCCCTTTCCTCTGGATCTGTTCCCAGTCCTGTGGCTGCAGGTCTGTGCTGCACAGCCCCACACGTGGCACAGGCACCAGCCAGGAGCAGGGAAAGGTTTGGCACAAACATGGCCATATGGGAATTCCTGCTCCCAGCCCCAGTGAACACAACTCCCCCAGTTCCACTCACACAGAACCACTGGGAGAAACAAACTCTGTGAGAGTGTAGGAGCAGATAAAGGTAAAAACGGCAAAGTCAACCTGGACTTGCAGGGGGAAAGTACTGAAAAACAACGTGTTCTTTGTGGAGCAGCACTGCTCCAACAGTGCAGCAGGGAACACCCTGGGAGATCTCCTTTCCCAGGGATGGGGTTGGGTTGTCATCACCTGGTCCCGACACACGATGTCTCTCTCGGGCTCCTTTTCCCCTCGCTGCCTCCTCCCTTCTCCCTAATTAAAGGCATCTCTCTCTCACAGTAATTGACTCCCCGGTCTGTCGAGGCCACAGCACAAGCAGGAGTTGTCACACTGCTTTATCCTAATGATCTGGTGGCAGAGTGTTTGATCTAATTAACGTGCACAATTAAATTACTCCTTTCCTGGAGTACTCTAATAAGCAGACAGTAGTCAGAAAACGCTGTCAAAAATAAAAGCAACCATTTATAACACGTGCTACAGTGGATCAGCTCCAGGAACTTCCACACTGGTTCCAGGCAGAGCTCTCAGCATGGCAGAGTCACCTGAAATCCAGCAAGGGGAGGCACAGAAATACCTTCATCAGTGTCTGTGTGAATTTTATGTGGAGAGTCTCCCAGGCAAGGCAGGATGGTTAATACTGGTGAAAGACATTTAATTGCAAAAATTAAAGCTTAAGAAACATCCAAAAGGGCCTTCCCAAAAGCAGAACTGCAGCAGGGAGCAGTGGGGGCTCCAACCTGATTAACAGCCCTGTGAAAAAGGATATATTTTCTGCTTCTCCTCGTTGTACAACACATCCACCAGCTGGATGACGTTTTTGTGCCGCAATCGCCGCAGGAGCTGGATTTCCCTGCAGGGAGAGACACGGAAAAAAGTTATGTTTAAAAAGCTTGTTTCCAACTCCATTTCTTCCAAAATCTAGACCAGACTTTACTCGACTGAATGGTTCAGAGACATGAACTGAATGCTGTGTTTGTGGGGAATAAATCCCACAGAACAGTGTGAACCCCCTCCCCTGGCTCGGAGAATTACCCCTCCTGTGTCACCCCCTGTCAGCTGCTCTGATCTCTGTCTCCTGGGGTTTTGTACCTGCCAAGAACCACATTTTAGTCTCTTTTGCATCAAACCCGGCCTGCAAAATCCCACTGGGTGCCAGGTGTGGAGAAACAGGCCGATCAGGACAGTCAGGTCAGGGTGGTTCTGGTGGAGTCTGGCACTGCAGGTCCCGCTGCTGCCCCACTCTGGGCTGTGCTAAACTCCACATAAACTGGTGCTAAATCCACAGATTCTCCTCCCCAGCTCCCTTCCTGTGCCCTTTGGTGAGTGCTTTGAGATGGGGGCTGCACAAAGGTTATTGGTGCCTCATGTCTGAGGAACAACCAGGAGCTGCTCCTTGGAAAGACTCCTCTGGTGCAGGAATGCAAGGAGAATCCCTAAGGATCTTTTGAGGATGCCTGAGCAGTAGGAGTTACTTCACGACCAAAGTTTAGGCCAGAGACTCTTCCTTTCTCAACTCTGGATTTAAAAAAAGCAACCAAGAGCTGAGCAGAGACCCAGGACACCACGGGAAAGCTCCCAGTGTTCAGGGCACACAGCAGGTCTAATTATAGGAATGACCAAAGGCTGAAGAGGATTAAATTAGCACAGGGACTGCAGGGGGGGTGAGGAGACCCTGCAGCACCAGGGGAGAGGCCTGGGGGTCCCAGAGGGTCCAGGGCTCTGACAGGGAAGAGAACACACACACTCCAACACAACTGCCTGAAGGCAGAGCACGCTCCCAATGTCAGGGACACATTTAAAATCCCCATCCCAGCACCTCATTCCCTGTTACCCAGCTTGGAAGCACAAACACCAACTCCTCCACCTTTAACAGACTAATAAATATCTCCTATTTCTGCAGTGGTTTCACCCCCCCCAGGAGGACTTTGTGAACCAATCTGAAATGCCAGGGCAGTGCCCCCACCTCTGGGGCAGAAGCCAAGCAGCCCTTTTCCCAGAGGAAAGATTACTTCTATTTTTAGCTCCTCTTGCACTCAGGAATGCCTGAGGAGCAGGGACAGCCAGCCCAGTCACCTCTGATCCCGTTCTGCTTTGCAAACTCCACGAGCAGGGCACACAGGAGCTCACCTCACCTCCTCACAACGGGCCTAAAGTCACTTATTTTCCCCCCAGAATTAACACCAAACCCCAGCACAGTCCAGCAAGTGTGTGACCAGACAATGCCAGAGGGCAGGGCCTGCTTCCAAGGACAGCCCCACTGGAGAAAGAGGAGGGAGAAGAGCCTCTGGCTCGAGGCTGTCACATCCATTAAGCTCATCCTGGTGGATTAAGACTTATCCCCTGCCAGGTACCTGCTCTGGCAAATAACTGGGGGTGTTGCTGCTCAGAACTGAACACAGTAAGGCTCTCTACTCGTGCCACATCATTTTGGAAAGAAGTTCCTTCCTGGACATCTTCACTGAGATCCAGCCTTTTTCCTACAGCTTGTTCCTGCTGAAATAAAACCCAGCAATGCAGCCCAGAGCTTCACCCCCTCCCCTCTGGCTCACGAGATTCCTCCAATAAAGTCCTAAATGCTTGGGAAGAGCAGGTACCTGCCCCAGGACTGGAGGGTCCTGATGCTGCTTTTTGTCCTTCCTAGTCCCAGAGCTGTGCCCCCCTCCCATCCTGCAGGGATGTCTGGCACTCCAGGCTCCCCGTGCAGCACAGCACAGCCCTCTGCACCCTCCCAGGGATCCCAGCTCCCAACACTGGAGCTCCCAAGCCGAGCAGAGGATGCCCTGAGCCAGGGAGGAGGGACAGGGATCAGCCCACCCCGGGTCCTGCCCTGTCCCAGTTTGGAGGTCCCAGCTCAGGGTTTGCAGACCCCAGCAGCAAACATAGCACAGCCCCACGGAAGGCTCCGAGGAATTCCGAGGAGCACAGATTCCAACCTGAGGTGGTAAGTACAGCACAGGGCCCAGGGATCCCCCAGAGCCCCACACACTTAATTAACCTGTGAGATCATTAGCACAGGCATTATTAAAGCTTTGCTGCTGCACAAACAGCCTGCCAAGTTTTCCTTTCTCTTTCCAGCAATCCCACTGAACTTTTTTAGCAGGGACAAGCCCCAGCACTGTCTGCCTGCCTGACCTCCACCTCATCCAAAGGAACTGCAGGGAAACCAAGATTCTCTCCATGTACTTAGGGAAAGACAATGTCTTACAAGTTTAAACCCTCAACTTCCTCCCCAGGACTCTGAGATCCCTCCAAGGACTCATTTTTCCAGGGCAGGAGGATCTTGGGGTAGAGAAGAATCATTCACTTTGATGTAAGTCCCAAACACATTTTAGCCTTAATTCTGGGTGTCCAGAACAGCAGCAGGCAGGGCTGGGGCAGGCAGTGCACATGGAGGAGGCTTTAGTCTGGGATAGGAGCAAGGAGTGACCCAGGGATGGCATTAATGCCCAAACTGCAGCCCCACACCTCTGGGTGCCCAAGGCCCAGCCCTCCACAGCTCATTACTGCTCTCTCATTACTCCCTGTGTGCTGCTGCTCATGGAATTACCCGAGGGCCAGGCTAGGAACTGTTTTCCAGGGAATTCCTTTGCTGACAGCCAGCGCTGCAGCACTGGGATGTCCTTTGGGAGAGGCAGGAGCCCACCAGAGTAACAATCACCCCTGTCCAACAACCCAAGTGCCACAGTTTCACTGCCTGTCCTGAAGGCTCTGATAAGCTCAGGGTGTCACAGCCCCAGGGCCCCACAAAATACAACAGTTTGACTTAAAATTCCCCACTGAAGGAGCAGATAAAGAACACAAATGGGTGGGCAGAGAGGAAAGGACAAGGGGACAGAAATAGGAACTTGAACTGAAGTAAACCCTTGTTTACTTCTACCTCGTTGGTACCAGACAATACCTAAAATCTGCCTTGGTGTTTTGGAGCAGGTGGAGCTGAACCAGAAAACCAGAGAGGGGCTTGGCTTGTCTGCTTAATAACCCCCTTAATGACCCACCCAACACTCCCAGCCCTGCTCTGGGCATGAATAAAACTTCCACGGAGTTCACGTCAGGACACAGGAGCATTCGGATGGCTCTGAGAGCAAGGAACTCTCCTGTTGTGGGCAAGTTCCTTTTATCTAATTCAAATGAAAAGTTTCCCTGAGGAGGAAATGAGCTCCCCTGTTCCTCAGTGGCAGCTCTGGATGTGCCCATGGAGGGACAGGGGCACTCAGCCTCTACCAGAAAAACAAGAAGCATTTTATTACACATTAACCAAGTTCACTCTGATCCTGAACCTGAGCCAGGAAGGGACAGACAGGGAGGTCCCGGCCTTGGATGTGACTGTTCTGCAGCCAAGGCTGTCAAGGAAGGTTGGAAGGCAAAGTGAGAGCTCCCTGACTGGGACAGGACGTGAAATATCCCACAGCTGAACTGGGAAACTCAACCCCAAGGGAGAGACAGGGCTCTGCTGGATCAGGGCTCTCCTGCACCTCTCACAGTTCTCCCTCCCACCCCAGAGAAGCCCCCCCGGGGCTGTTTGGGCTGCAGAGGCTCCTGCACAGCAGATAAGGAGCTCCTGGCAGGGCTGGGACACAGCTGCTGCAGGTCCTGGAAGGGAAAGTTCCCACAGCAGCCCCACAGATCCAGCCTCACACCCACCTCCTCCCACGACTCACTTCCACTGTCCTTGTGCCCTGAGTGACCAGTGTTGGAGCTTCCCAAGCACAGCTCTGGAGTCATAAAACCAGAGGTCACCAACCCTTGGTCCTGTTTTACAGGCACAGAAATCAGCTGGGGAGAGCCTTGAACATGTACCAGCCACCTTAGAAATGAAACCAAGGAACAAACCCAAAACTTCCCGTGCCCACGGGGTGCCTCGTTCATTGCACCCCATTCCAGGCACCTTGCACAGGGGTGGAAGCAGGAATTGCCACCCCAAAGAGCTCCAGGGCCACACACACCTGGACACAACCACCCTGACTGCAACCAGGCGTGTTTGTGCCACAGCACCTGGGCAAGGTGAGCCCTGACACAGGGCCTGCTGTAGGACACTCTTGTATCCCTAAGCACCGACCAAGTGGGGTGTTCCACACTGTCCTGGCCCTCAGGAACCTGCCCCTTCCCTGTGTCCGGCCTCACCCTGTTCAGCGGGAAGAGATTCCTCAATTCCTACCCTTCCACAGCAGGAACCCACAGCTCAGCCAACCCTTCCACACATTCCATCTACAACGTCCCAGGAACAGCCGGGCCCAGCTCCCCCCTCTGCTCCCCACACTCACTTTTTCACATTGGCCTCCCCGTTGGGGATCCGGCGCAGCTTCTTCTTCTTGAGGATCTTCACAGCCCTCCTGCACAGGGTCTCCGAGTCCAGCATCTCCTTGACTTTGCCGTAGGAGCCCTCCCCCAGCAGGTCCCCCATGAGGTACTTGCCGATGAGCTTGGCCCGTTTGCGGCGGGGCTGGTAAATGACCTCGGTGGAGTCGATGCGGTGGATGAACGTGTCCATCCCCACCGACATGAGCTCCCCCTCCCCAAACATCCCCAGCTGCTGCGGCTCCTGCAGATCCATCCTGGATTAAGTTCCTTAACCTGTTCTCCTTAAGCGCTCAGGGCTTTAATCCTGGTTAAGTTTCCAACACTCCCTTTTTGCTCCTTCTCGGGAAACAAACAAACAAACAAAAAAAATATATCCGGAAGATCGTATAAATGTGAGTTAAAAAACAACCAAAAAAAGGGGGGAAAAAAGGAAAAAAAAGGAGAGAAAAAAAAAAAAGGGGGAAAACCCAAACCTAAGAGCTGCTTCCAGGTCAGTTGGATGTCAAAAGATCCCGGCCTGGCTCCAGAAAGTCTTTGAAAAAGAACATAAATGTGTGAAAGGACACAGTTGGGGACTTTGCCTCCGACCTGGTGCTGCTGCAGGGGCTCTTCCCAGTCACGGGCCTTGACTGGGCCCAGTCTGATCCCGCAGCGTTAGGCCATCACCCCGCGGACCGGAGCAGCTCCCAGTCCCTCTCGTGACTTTCCATCCCTAGGAGCTCATCCCGGCCGGGCTGAGGGGGGGAGTCCCCGCCGCCCCCCGGCGGCACCGCGGCGGTTTCAGCCGTTCGGCAGCTGGAACCAAGTTTCCTTGAAGGAGCTTTCCGAAACAATTCTCACGTCTCTGCGTTCGCCTACAAAAGTTTGAGGCCCGTGGTGCCTACCGAGAGCTCCCGGGGGCATCCTTCGTGCGCCGGGGTTCCGCCTGGCACATCGTGTGTCACGGCCTCTGCTGCGGGATCAGCGGCGGGACAAACCCCCCCGGGGCGCCCGGGGACCCTCCCGCACCCCCACAGGTGTCACCGGGGCGGGGAGGACNGCCGGTCCCGCCCTCGCGCATTCGAGCGCTGATTGGGTGCGGACTCACCGCGAGGGGAGGAGCCGGCGGTGTGGATTTCGTTTCCGGTTGGTTCGTTGCGTGGCCAGCCCGCCCACCCACTCCGGTG
>WEIV01023030.1:211936-258337 GCA_013390005.1 Calyptomena viridis
GGGCTGTACCGGCAGCGGCAGAGCCGGGGATGCTGCGGAGCCTCGGTGACCGCGGTCCGGCGGAGCCCGGCACAGCTGCGGGGGCCGCGGCCGCTGAGCCCTCGTTCCTCTGGGTCCTGGGCAGCGGCTTCTCCGCGGAGCTCCGTGAAACGTGCAGGGAATCCTGGAATGGTTTGGGTGGGAAGGGACCCTGAATCCCATCCAGTGCCACCCCTGCCATGGCAGGGACACCTTCCACTGTCCCAGTGGCCTTGGACACTTCCAGGGATGGAGCAGCCGCGGCTGCTCTGGGAAACTTGTGCCGGGGCCTCCCCGCCCTCACAGGGAGGAATTTATTCCCAATATTCCCCTCTGGCAGTGGGAAGCCCCGAGTCCATGGCAGGCTGAGCTCCTGCTGTGGTGCAGCCTCTGCAATACAGTCAGTGGTGACAGACCCCGAGCTGGAACCGGGGGCTCCCCCTCACCAGGTGCTGGTGCCAGGTGTGAAACGCTCCCTCCGCAGGGTAACCCGAAATACCAACGTAAGAACCGCAGCTTCTCCTCAGCACGGTGCGGTGACAATCGAAACGAGGTGGGCTGGGAAGGGCAGGTCCTGCAGGTTCCGTGCTGCCATCCCAAAGCTGCCATCCCAACCCCCAGAGGGTTTTCTGGTCTGTGCACTGTCCCTGGGCTGAGTTTGCAGGGCTGGAGGTGTCGGCTGTGTCCGTGTGGGGCTGTTCCTGCTGCACATTATCCTTTTCTTGTCTGAGTGTTGAGCTTGTCCTGAGCCAGGTGGGGATGGCTGGGCACGAGCAGCTGCTGGTGGGAATGTTCAGGGGACAAGGCTGTGCTGATGCTGTTGCTGTGGGTTCCAGGGGTGTTGTGTCCTGTGCAGCAGTGCCAGGATTTGCAGAGCTCTTTAGGCTGCCAGCTGCAGCCTCTGGGAGCCTGAGCTCTGTTGTCTGTGCCCCTTGCTCTTTACTTGATGGGGGGTCTGTCTGTCGGGTGTTTACACCCCTCGCTTTCCTAAAATAATCTGTCCCTGCACCAGCAAACCTGAACAAAGCTCATCCAAACACTGCTGGCAGTTCTCTGCACAGGAGAAACCCGTGCTGTGACTTGTCACTGTGAGAGTCTCAGGAAAACCTTCCAGGCCTAATCACCAGGTTTATACTCTCCCAAAACACTCTTCAGCTTAAAACTGAAAACTCTCCAGTGTTTTTTAGTAGCACAGCCAAGGTCTGCACAGGTGTAGGTGTGATCAGGGTGAGCACACACCTCTCCCAGAGCAGGTGCATGCCGGGCCTGCCCGGGGGCTGCCACCTTGGCAGGGGTGTTTGTGTGCCTGTGATCCAGAGGGAAGCTGCCTTTGATGTCCTGGAGTGGTTTTTCCACCTCCAGTGGCTGCGTGTGGAACGGAGCGTCGGCACCTGCTCAGGTGCAGTGCAGGGAGTTTCCCCAAGTGTCTCTGGGGATTGAAACTGGGGTAAAAGTGTGAAGAACCAGGACCCACGTTTTCCTGGCTCCTGACCTCGCTCAGCCAAGTTCTGGATGCTGCTGTGTCCCTGTCATGGAGGAGGTGACACTGAGGTTTTCCCTCTCAGTGAAGGTGGTGCTGGGTGGGTTTGCACAGAAATGGGCAGAGTGGGGGTGATGTCTGAGGAGCCACTTGTCCCCTGTCCAGAACAGTTCTATCTGTTTTCCCAGGTGGAAGAGCAGAGACAGATGGAATCTACCCATGTGGGACAGTGAATATTTCCTCATAAAGGGGACTTTTCTCTCCAAAAAGCTGTATTTGTTTGTTTTTTCCCCTGTATGGTCTGAGCTTCAGACGAGGAGGAGCGAGCGCTGCCTGAAGGGTCAAGCTCTTCCCTTTCCCTCTGGAAACTGCTGCCCTCCAAGGGCAGTTTGCCCTTTGCCTGCCCCACCATAGCTCCTGCAGGAAGCTCTGCAGCAATCCCACTTCTTCTTCCCTTTCCTTACAGACTCATTCCAGCAGTTAATCTGCTGCATGGATTGTTCCTGCCCTGCAGTGCCCAGGTGGTGCCAGGATTTGCCCCATCCCTGCCATGCCCACACACCACAGCTCCAAGTGTGGTGCAGTGCCAGTGTCCCAGGAGCCTTTCCCATGCCCAGAGCACTCAGGAGTTCAGGGTGGCTCAGACTGCTGCCTTAGGATGCCCTGGAGTGATTCTGTTTTCATCCCTGTAATCAATGTCTTCCTGTCTAGTGCTGTCCTTGTCCTGGTGGTGGGACTGAGTCCTATTCTTGTCTGCCTGTTTGGTCTAAACTTCCCAAAATATGTCAAGGAGAAGCGTGAGAGGGGAACTTGAAGATGCCTGGGTGCTTGAGATGTAAAACTGGCTGTTCAGAGTCCCAGAGGGCTGAGTTCCCATTTCTTTGGGCATTTACATCCCGACTGTATCCCACAGAATTCCCTCCAGCTGCAGCTCCAGTGGGGCCTGTGTTGGTGGCTCAGGGGTGGCTGGAGCAGAGCTCTGGGGGGGTGGGCAGGGCAGGAGAACTGATCCATGAGCCCTGGATCACATTCCCGAGGTGTTCTGTCCTTCCCACCGTGGTGGTTCACGAGGGGTTTAGCTCTGCCTGTGGGTTCCTGGCTCCCTTCCTTCGACAGAGACAATCTGAAATACACCAACAAAGGCTGGAGCACAACAGGAGGAAGTGCTGGTTGCATTTACTGGGTTGTTTTCCCCTCTCCTGGTGGCAGCTATCCGTGATCCGATCCCTGACTCCCGGCTCTGTCCATCCTGGCTGTGGCAGAGCAGTTCTTCCTGTGTTTCTAGTTGGAATGTCTAAAAAGCTCAGGCTGTTAAAGGTTGAAAATTGTGCTCCATAACCTTTAGGCGTGATGAATTCCACAGGAATTCCGGGCTGGAGCTGCCCCTTAGTGCCCGGGCTGACAGCGAACCTTTAAACAAAGCGTTGGAATATTGAAACTGGAGCTCAGTGAGGATGAGATCACTCAGGGGCTTCGTCACGCCCGAGGGAGCTGCTTTCGCTTTCAGACCTGGGCTGGGCCGGGAAGGAGCAGATCCGCCGGGATTTTTAGGGTCGTGCCATCCCTGTGCTCTGGGGTCGGGGCTGTTCTCCTGCGACCGCAGTTGGGAACCGAGTCCGGTGCTGTGGCTGCTGCTCTGGGGACTGGGCTCTCCTCTCCCAACCCTCTCCCTCCACGAGTGCTGGGACCGGGAGCCTCTTCTCCAGGGATTTGGTGGAAGCTGCAGCTTTGTCGGAGGGTGTTTGGTAAGAGAAGTGGTGCAGAAACACTTGGAAAGTTTGCCGTAGGGTTCCCTCGTGCGTGTGGCCTCCGTGTTACCAGTGTTTGCTGTCAGGGCAGCAGGATGGGATATGGGATGTGGAAGTGGAAGCACTTTGGAACTTGCGGATTTTCGTGGTTTCCCGTGACGTGGCTGCCTGGAGGATGGTGGGACAGGCACAAGCCAGGGCTGCTCCCACTTCTCTATTCTCGTGCTGGGTGTTGTCCTGCCGTCCCCGGGCTCACACAGGTCTGTGACACTGGATTTAGTGAGTTTTTGATTTAGTTTTTTACTTGGAATTTGGGTGTGTGAGAGCAGGACAGCAGCCCCTGGCACCGGAGTGGGAGCTGGGACAGCACCCAGGGGCCTCTGCTGTCTCTGGCACCGAGGGGTCTCTGCTCTCCCAGAAGCTCATTTTGCAGCACAAAGCTTTGGCAGATGCAGGGTGGGTTTGGGGACATCCAGCACCTTCTGCTGCAGTTCCCCTTGGACCAGGAGTGCCCTCAGCATCCTCCAGGATCGAGGTGTAGAGGAGGGTGCTGGGTGTAGGGTGAACTCTTGGTGCTTCCCACCATCCTCAGTCCATCAGTGCATTGGATGTACTTTGGAATTGCACTAGAGCCCCCCATGAACCAGGGCCCAGAGCATTCCAGCTTTCTTGCCAGGCAGTTTTCCTTCCTTTTGCCAATGGGGTGTGATGTTGTACAGGAGTTTTCCTAAGGAACTGGTGCTGCTGTAGGGACAGGCTCTGCTCTGCAGAGTCCACCAGTGAGATCCAGTGGTGTGAGACTCGAGCTAATGCAGAGCAGGCACAGAGAGATTCTGATATTGATTTACCCTGCCTAAGTTGCTTTGGATGTGTAAGTAAAGCTGTATATTTGTTACGGCTCTTACAGGAATCCTTGCTGCTGGTTTCCTATCAAAAGCTGTTACAAACAGGGGGGAAAAAAAGAAAAGCAGCAAAACCCCTGAAGTCTGGTGTAAGGAAGAGTCACAGGGGTTTACAGGCACCCAAAGGATTTTGGTACCTCTGGAGCAATTGGTGACACAGAGCTGAGATCAGCAAACCTCAGCCCCTGTCTGGGAGCAGCTGAGCAGGACTTAAAGGGGGTCATAAAGGAAAAGAGACACCTTCAAACATTGCCTGGGAGCTCTACACAGCATTTGAGAGGTGGGCTGTCACCCTTGGTCTCTGCCTTCACCCAGAAGGTCCCCAGAGGACGAGGGGTCCCACGCTGGGCTCGGGGGTCCTGGCTGGTCCCCAGGGGCTCTGCAGCCCCCACACCAGCCCTGCCCAGGGCACACTGCTGGCACAGCTGTGGCACCACAGGAGGGAGGAAAGAGTCCCTGTAATTTCACTTTCCATTGCAAATGCAACAATCATTTTGCTCACTCGAAGGTCACTTATTTTTAAAGGGCCTCTGACTCAGAACTGGCTTTTCAGAAGTACTCCTTGAGCAATTAGTGCCTCCAAAGCGAGCAAAGGTGGCTGTTTAAAAATTCCAGCTGTGCTCTGTGGGTGTTGTGTGTGGTTGGGTTCTCCAGCAGTTTTTGGCCACTTTGATTTCCTTGGCTTTTGGGGAGGGACGGGGTCTGGAGAGGCAGAAAGGGGTAAAGAAAGATCCAGTGGAAGTAAAGATATCAGGGGTGCTTTTCTCTGCTCTGGCTGTAGAGGTTGCTTTCACTGTCTCTTTTTTTTTTAATCCATTAAATCCAATTGGAACTTGGTTCCCCTTGGGATTATGGAGAATTTACTGGAAAAAAGTACTCACTTGGGAGGTTTTGACTGAGAAGCTGCACTGGAAGCAGCGTGTTCCAGTGGGGTTAATCCTGGCAGGACAGTGCTCCTGTCTTGGCAAGTGTGAGCCTGAGATCTTGAGTTGCTGCAAGAGAACAAGTGCCAGGAGCTGATAAATTCTGGGATTTGTAACGTTAATACAGAAAGTATAAGTGTCCAGCTTGGCTGGTGTGGGGAGTGCTGGTGCACAGTAAGACGTGCTGTGGGACTCAGGAGAGCCCAGGGTGCTGTGGGGGTTCTGGGGGTTCAGTCCTGGCTCAGGGTGGCCAGTGGTGTCCCACCCACAGAGCAAATCTTCAGGAAAACAGACACTTTGGGGGAATCGATTGCCATGGGTTTGCACACAAGTGCAAAGTGTTTTTGTGCATTAGAGGAGAAAATTCCTGTAAAAGCTGGGGGTGTGTGCAGTGATCCAGGTGCTCACAGGCACCTGCCGGGCTCCCACAGTGTGAAGGGCAGGAAAGGTGTGTTTCAGTTCCTGTGGGGTGAATTCCAGGTGTGGTGGCAGTGGAGAGCTCTGTTTCCCCTGAAAACCTCTCTCCTCTGAGGAGGCAGCACCACTTCAGAGGCCGGTGGCTCTTTGCTCCTCTCTCAGCTCCGTTTGGCCTTACAAGTCTTTTTTCCCCCCCCCTCCCCTTTCCTAAAACCTAAACACGCCTTTGTTTCCCAGCCCAGGACATGGTGCAGGGAGAAGAGCACAGCTAGAGACGCTGCCAGCGTGGGAGCAGAGCCTGTGCCAGCCGTGCCGAGGGCTCCATGCGGCAGGACCCGGGCTGATGGCCTCAGCTCCCCGTGCCATGGAGGGGGGGCACAGCTTCCCGCAGCACCAGCACCAGGGGGATGCCCTGTGCAGCTTCCCCGGCCTCCGCTCCCAGCTCGGCCTGGCCCACGTGGAGGTGAGGAGGGGGTGGCAGGGCAGGCCTGGCACACCCCGGGGTCCTGGTGCCCCTTCACAGCCGTGATTTCCCAGACTGTGCAGGATGGATGGGGGGGTGGAGGTGAGGTGTCTGCTGGCTCTCGAGTGGGGAGGGAAAAGAGGGTTGGGATAAAACAAGGCCTCTCTGAAAACTGCAGGGCGCCAGCTCCTTGGGGAAGGACTGGTGAGTGTACCCGGGGTGGCAGACCTTGTTCCTACCCTTGCTCATCTCTCTGAGACCCATGAACCTGTGCCTGTGTCTTGTTTCCAGAGCAGCAGAGATATTTGTCCTGATGCACCTGCTAAACCAGACCAGGTCCCTGATGCGTTTGTGCAACAGGGCAAAATTTGTGCAACAGGGCAAAAAGAGCTGATGTGTTTCTGCAGTTTTCCCTTTCTGTTTCTGACTCTGGAGTGTGTCACTGGCACGAGCACAGAGGTTCCAGCAAGGCCCAAATGCCTGTTGCTTCAAACACAAGGTTTCAGTGCTTTGGGCACACCAAGGACAGATTAAAGACTGCCCTGGAGCTGAGTAAGGAGATCCTGTGGTCTCTCCCTGAGTTTATTGGTGTGAGCTGAGCTGAAGCTTCCTGGTAACGTTGGAGGGCGTTCAGTGGAGTGCAAAGACAAAAGGCACAGGAGGACGTTTTTGGGTGTGACCTCTGCCAGCTGATTTCAGGTGACTGGGTGGGTGCTGGCTTCCCACAGAGACTCAATCATGGAATCATGGAATCAGTGAGGTGGTAAAAGACCTCCAGGATCACTGAGTCCAAGCTGTGCCCCATCTCCCCCTTGTCCCCCAGCCCAGAGCACTGAGGGACATGTCCAGTCCTTCCTTGGACACCTCCAGGGATGGGCACTGCAACCCTCCCTGGGCAGCCCCTGCCAATACCTGACCACCCTTTCCATGGAGAAATTCCTCCTGATGTCCAACCTGCCCCTCCCCTGGCACAGCCTGAGGCCGTTCCCTCTGTCCTGTGGGGGTGTCCTGACTGACTGACAGGGTTGGGGAAGGGGCCTGACCCTGGTGACCTTCGAGGGACAGAGCTATGGGAGCAGGTCCCAAGGCTGGAGCTAGAGAGCAGCACTCCATGGCTCCTGCTGCAGGATGAGGAGCTGCCTCTGCCTGGGGGAAGTCACAGGCCTGCCCTGGGACCTGCAGGTGACAGTGCCAGGCCTCTGCTGCTCTGACTCTTGTGTTTCTCCTTGCAGAATTCCATGCTGGCCGCCGACTCATGGAGCAGCTGCTATCCTGCCACTTTCCCAACCTCATCTTTCCCAAGTGAAAACCAGTGAGTGCTCTTCTCCTTTGTCTAATCCCCCCTGCTCTTGCACACCCCGTGATTCAACTGTTTCTTTACTGCTTTCCTTGTTTACTTTATTTCACGATCTGATGGGGAAATAATTGCATCACCCACTGATCTTGTGGCATTTCATGCACTGCTTCAGCTTGGAAACAGCAGCAAACAGCTTTTTGTTTTAAAAAACAAGATAAAACGTTTGATTTCTGGTAAACCTGGACTCTGCAGTAAGTGGGGGAACAGCCTTGCTTTATCCTGGATTTGTTTCAGTAATGGAATCTTTAAAAACACTCCATGAGCACAATCCAGCTGTGCAAACACACCTGGGAGTCTCCAGCTTTACAGACACAGAGGAAGGTGTTACCTGTGTCGGGTGGCACATTTTGGGTGAAGTTAAAATCCTTTGCCATGTCACTGGAAGTGACTGACACCCCCTGCCATGTCCTGTCTGTGCTGCAAACCTGTGCTGAGCCCAGAGTTGCTCCCCAGTCACCTCTGCTGTGGCTCTGACTGGTGCTCTTTGCTCCCCTCACCCCACAGGCTGTGAGGTGATGGATGTGGGCTCCTGACAGAAGCTGGGACTGACTTGGAGGTGCAAGTGGCCCGTGGGCAGCACAGCTCAGTGTGGGGGCTGTCAGTGACCTGTGGGGAGTGATGGTGGCTCTGATGGGAGGGATGGCAGCCACGGGCTTCCTGGATCCAGAGCAAGAGTGTTTCTAGATTACCTGCCCAAAATAGCATTTTTGAGAGGTCTTTGCATAATGTGATGGACCTCCATCCTGGACCAGAAGGTGGGCTGTGGCAGGAGATGTTGTGGAGACCATGAAGTGCCTTTGTGCCACAAGCATCTGACTTGGATGGGCACCCTGCTGGGGCTGGGAGGTGCTGGCTGTGGGACAGGAGGTTGGGAGGCTGATCCATGGCTGTTGTTGGGTGTCTGTGAATCCAGGGAGTGGCACAGATACACAGGATGTGTTCTTTATCTAGGTCAGAGGTGGGAGGAATGAAAAATGAAAGAAGCAGAACTTGATATCACGAGCTGGTAACTGTGTTCCAGGTGCCTGGAATTAAACCGGGGATTTAGTTTCACCTCCTTGCCGAGGGGATTTTGGCATCTTCATGGACAGCAGAGATGCCTCCCCACGGGGTGTGAGTTCCAGCTGGGCTGTCAGTGAGGATCAGGGTTGTCCCTGGGTGGGTCCTGCTGCTCTGGGTGCCCCTGGTCCCCCCTGGCCGTGGCAGGAGCTGCCTGGCAGCACTGGGGATGGACAGGGCAGTTCCCAGGTGCTGAGGGAGCTGGGCTGGGCCAGCCCCACCACGGGACCCCAGCACACACTGGGCCCTTTGCTCACTCCAGGCTGCCTGGAAGGGGCTGTGCTTTTTGAGCAGCATTCCTGGAAGTGACACGTTGGGAATCCTCCGGAGAGCTGTAACTGAGCTGCTGTTTTGCTGCATCGAACCACAAGATTAGATTGTGTTTATCTGTTGTGTTGGGTTTTTCTCTGTGGCCATTTGTTCTGGGTTTGCCCCTCACTCTCCTGGTCGGTGCCAGAACGTTCCTGACCCTGCCAGGATGTGCCTGATCTCACACACACCTGGACACACTCTCTCTGCTGGGGTAACCTCTGCAAATGAGGCTCAGTGTCATTATTTACTAGGGAATGATTTAGCCAAGGCTGCACTTTAAGTGTCCTGTTCTTCATACAGAGCAGTAAAAGTCACCTTTCAGGTGAGATTTTCCATATCTGCATTTCACATTCAAAAAAGTCTGTGCTTTTTGTACTTGAAAACTGCACTGACTCTGTTTTAGGTGGATTTAGGGTTAGGGGGTTGCAGGTAGGAATCCTGAAAGGGATGGAAACATTGAGGAATGGGATTTTAAAGGCACTTGTAGTTGTAGCCTGTGCTGTACCACAGAAAAATGCAGCTGCCATTCGAGGTGGTGCACATTTCTCTTCAGAATCCTTGCAGAAAAATCTCATTTGCAAGCAGCTGTGTTTGGACAAGGCTTATTCTCATAGCAACACCTTTATCCTGAAGCAGGTTTTTCCTGTTCCTTTTCAGGAGTTTGCTTTCATGGCAGAGAATTTCTTTAGAAGACCCCAAACGTGGCCTCTTTGGTTCAGATTTTCTTAACCTGACAGATGTCAACAGTTTATTAAACCTCCTTGAAAGCACCACTGAGGTTCAGGGCCCCAAAGAGCTGCAGCTCAGTTCATTTGTAAGGAAATTATCCCTGCAGAGCTGGGCTTCCCTTGCAGCTGGAGGCTCAACACATTCCTGGCCGGGGGGATGTGGGACAGCCCAGTGCTGCTGTTGGATGAGGTGTCAATGGACCTGCAGCAAAGCTTTCTCCCCAGTTCCAAAACACACCACCTCTTTTCTTGCTGTTTTCACACCCTTTTTCACCTCTGTGTGGAGTCTTGCTTGGTGAAATAGCAAAGCAGGCTCTGAGAAACATGGATTGGTGTCTGATGGGGAAGGAGATGGTGCTGAGTCAGCCTGTGGGAGCTCTCAGGGAAGTGGCAGCGTGGCCCCAGCAGGGCTTTGGATGTGTTGGATCATGGATGAGCAGCTGGAATGCCATGGAATTGCAGCGGAGCACTCCTCCTCTGGGGGCTGGTGTGATTGAACCAGTACAAATGTCCTTTCTGGAGTGGGGGTGGGATGTGCAGTGAACCTCTGCAGGGAGCTGCTGCCCCACTGCAGCTGCCATGGAGCAGTTTGGCAGGGACTGACCCTGGAGAGGCTGAGCAGGAGAGTTTGCTGCAGGGCTGGGCTCACACCTTGGCTGTGACAGGGTCACACACCTGATTCTTCCAGGGAAAGCTCTTTTTTCCCAGTTCAGTTCAAGTACCCTGTCGGTGGCTCTGTGCCAGCCCTGCAATCGAGGGGAACAGCTTTAAGTTCTGACTCTGGGGAGCTATGAAAGGACCTGGTGGCTTTCTGAGGAGGATCTCAGAGCAGTGCCCAGAGCTGCTGTGGGCTCTCACTGCAGGAACAAAGTGCATCTCACAGGGACAGATTGGAAAACCAACATTAAGAGAAGCAAAACACCACCCAGAGCTGGTCATTCCACAGCAGGGCAGGCCAGGGAGGCTCTTTTGGGCTCCTCTGTTACCTCGACTGACCCCAGTCCGGGCCATGAAACGCCAGGGGAGCAGGAGGGGGGTTCACTTTTCCAGTAAGAATGGTTCTGCCATTCCCTGGTCGGCCCCGTGGCTCTGGCCAAGCTCTGTCCTCGTGCAGGAGACGGCGCGACCGCAGCGGCTCCCACTTGAAAGCCACTGGACCCAGCCTTTTCCCGTGTGGAAATGCATGCATTCCCAGAATCTGTGCCCGCGTTTTCATTGGCCTGGATGGATTAGGAGGAGCCCTGGCCTGTGGGAGCTGTGATGGGCAGGTTCACACGGGGTCTCTGCAGCAGGTAAAGCCGTGGCAGCACGGAAAGGAAAGGATAAAGGAAAGGAGGAGGGAGCTGTTAGTTTTTCAGGATATTAACTTTAATGATGGAAAATGAGCAGGAAAAATGTATTTAGCAGAGAAGATAACTGTGTTTGCACATAAATCCACGTGTAAATGTTCGGCGGTGTGTGTTAATGAGCTGCTGGCTACACATGGCACCTTAATTGCTTAATAGTCCTTTGGCAGCCCTGCATTCCCAGCTCCTGGGCAGGAGTTCTGTTGGAGCTCTGTTTCTGCCTCCCCCGGTGCCCCGTTGAGGTCTCTGGCGCTGGGGGAAGGCACAGCTCCCCACAGAGGGACCTTTTTCACTGGGTGGGGGTTCCGTGGCTCGGGCTGGAGGGAGCTGGGTGTGATTGCCAAGGAGTGCAGCACTTACAGGAAGGATTACACAGCACATTCCTCGCTCCTGCAGGAGAGGGAAAGGGCTTGTGCTCTGTAATAGCAAAGGCAGGAGGAAGGGAATTGGCTGCTCTGGTGCAGTTTTTGGCCGTGGCTGCCCAGAGGAAGCGGGTGCTGGGTGCAGGAGGAAGCTGGCATGGCCCTGCCCAGGAGCAGCAGGCAGGACCTCGGCTTTGTTCCCTCGTGAGTTCAGCAGAGATCTTTCCTGGTAACTCACATCCATCACAGTTCCTCTCTTGGGGTGACAGTTCTGTCTGGGGTTCCCTGTCCCCAACCCTTCCATTCTGATCTGCCTTTGGGGTCTGCCCAGCTGTGCCGGGGGGTCTTTCCCTGTCAGAGCTGGTTTGGGGGGCTGGTTTGGGGGGTTCTGTGGTCCAAACTGGTGTGGAGGTGTGCTGTTTCCCTGCACCTCCATGTGTGTCCCTGCATGGTGTGACTGGCAGTTCCATCACACTCGTCACACTGGGACATCCCAGGGGCTTCATTCTGCTCTGCCATCAGCACTGAAGTATTGGTTAGTCCTGCAGACTGTTTTTATCTACTGAATCCTTCCTGGTTTACATAAATTGCCAAGAATTATATTTTTAGTACAGCTTTCTTATGCTGACAGGTTTGGGAAGTGGGATAAAACTGGTGGAGGTATTACTTTGCCCAAAATTTTTCTGGATAATATCCATAATAATGTCCCTCTCCTGTATGTGACGTCCCAGAGTTGCAGCTTCACCACTGCTGGAGGCTGACAGGGAGTAACTGCTTCTCCCATTTCCTTACAGGCAATATTTTAACCTCCCTCAGGATTTTTATATGGATTCCATCAGCAGACCACACTTCTTGGATACAAACTATGCAACTGTGGACCCCACTGACTTCTTACCAAAAAATGGGGATTTTCCTCAGGTAAGTGCAGAGTTTGAGGTGCCTTTGGGGGAGAAGGGGGCTCTGGGTGCTGGGAGTTATTTTTCAGTGTCCCTTTACTGAGGGGGAAGGAAGTGATGGGAATAAGTTTGTCCAGCCCTGGACAGGAGTTGTGTGCAGTCAGGATTGATCCTTTGACACTGGGAATTTGGAAGCTGTCCATGGCTTGGTAGGAGCCTCTCTGTGGTAAAACTTTTGTCTTTTAAAGTGTTGTTTGACATCAACACTGTCAGTGCTGGGGGGTCCTGGCTGCAGGAGGGTCCCAGGGTGTGAACTGAACACAGTTCAGGCTCTTCAGTGTGTGCTGAACGTGCCTCCTCATGGACTACCAGTGGTGGATTCCTGGATAGTGAATATTTAGGGATTACATCAACTCAGTGCCCAGCATTCCGAGAGTGGAGCCAGGTCAGTGTTTGCAGAGCTGAGTGTGGGAGGAGGGAACAGTGACTGTGGGTCATTGGCACCTCTGGGGACACAGAGCCTCCCCCACCTCGGGCATCTCTCTTTCCATGGAGCTTTTGGAATGTTGTCCTGGCTTTTGGCAACATCTTCTGGTAAAATTAGTCAGTAAATACTGGAAGTAGTTGATAGGACAGAGCTGAGTTGGAATAAAGAAGGGACTGGCTATATCCTTTCTAGGAATTAATACAGGCATTGGTGTCTGCCTGGTTAATGTGAATTCCCCCCCATTGTGCTTTTTGGTTTCTCTGTGTGGCTCAGGAGAGGCTTTGACCTCCTTGGGGCTCCAGTTTCTGCAGGATTGGACGTGCAGGTGCTGGGATTTGTGCCTTTTGAGGTGGCCACTGGTGTGGTGCCCTCTGCCCAGGTCCCTGTGCCTCCCACGAGGGACCCTCCTGGCACAGCAGGACTGGGCAGCCACCAGGAGCTGCTGGTCAGGGGCTCCTGACTGGATTAAACCAGATAAATAATTGAATCATAATAGCATTGATCTCTGCCTCCTGCAGAATTAATTGTGGGAGGAACAAGCATAAGGGTGATCTCATCAACTTGTGAGACCATTTACCAGCCTGTGATGGGAAGGAGGGAAGGGTCCCCACCATAGGTCTCACCTCCAGGTCTGGTGGAGTTTGGCTGATGGGTTTAACGGGAAAAGGGCTTAATTATTTCTTTAACTTATGTATCTTCTAGTACCTCAGTGGTCAGTCAGCTTCCTCCCCTGCTCCATCACAGCCATTGATCTCCTCAAGCTCAGGGGGAGCAGATATTTTTGTGAAAAGGAGGTGCTTTGTATTGGTTGGGTGAGAGAAGAGCAGGAGGCTCTGAGACAAGCCGGGTGTGACTGACCTCAAATGATTTCCAGAAAATTCCTGTGCCACTCTCATCCTTTGGGAGAGCAAGCCATGGATGGGAGTGAGGTGGTTTTAGGCACTTGGCTTTTGTTTGGACTCTTTTTTCTTGCACCCATTGCAACGTTCCTGCAGCTGTTCTGCCCACGTGTGGACACAGCAGTGTGTTCTCCACTGGGATGTTGTACCCTGGAATAGCAGGGAGTGCCATGTGCATTCCCACCAGGAACAGCACTTCCCTGGAGCTCCTGCATCCTGTTCCATGGTTTATGTGTCAGCCTGGGCGCTGGGCCCTGCCTGGAGATCCCCCCAGATGACAGGGCAGGGCTGTGCCCCTGTGTGTGCTCACACAGAACCACTGAATCAGGCCTTTGTCAGAGCTCTGTGTCCCAAGCTGAAGTTCCTGGCTGGAGTTGGTGCCTCCAGGGCACAGGGGTGGTGCTGTCCTGGGGTCCTGGTTGGGGGGAGGTGGCACCAGTGGGGCTCTGCTGTGTCTGGAGAGGGGGTTCAGACTCCTGTCACCCTCCAGCAGGGACTCAGGTCAGCCTTCCTGAACACTCAGCTCTGGGCTCCCAAGCACCGGCAGGGTCTCTCCTGGTGCTCTCTTGGATTTCCAGTGGAAGTCATGGATAAACCACTGGTCATTGCTGACCCACAGGAACTGCTGGTTTGCTCACAGGAGGCAGAAGTGGAGCCTGGCTCTGGGGGCAGCAGGCCCTGACCTGGAGGCAGTGGCATCACTGCTGAGCCACCCAGGAGAGTCCTGGAGTTTTTCCATCTCCACTTTACTGATTTTTCACTGTCCCAGATGCCAAACTGTTAAATATTAACGTTCCTCCTGGAAAGCTGGGACATGCCATCTGGGAGGTGTGGGAGCAGCTGGGTGATTCCATCTTGCCAGGTGGCTGTACAGGAAAGTACCTGTCTTTTCCAAACTTGCCTGTGCCATGGTAGGAGTGGCAAGTGCCATGGAATGCTGTGCTGGTCCAACCATCCCAGGCAGAGCAGTGGAGCCAAAGTGGGAACATGAGGAGTCTGCTGGTAAGAGATTCCTACCCAGTCCGTGGTCCTTGGGCAGACAAGGTGGAGCAGGAGCTTGTGCTGCCCCCACTCCTGGGTACAGGCTGTTCTCTGGGCTTTGTCTGGGTACCAGAATCTGGGATTTTGAGGAATACTGAAAAGGGGTTTAAAAGGTCTAAGGAGCAATGATGACTCTGAGGTGTTTGTGTAGCAAACCTGTTCTGTTGGTGGTGGTGATGGGAGGGTTGTCCATGTGCTGCAGGGTTCAGAGGCTGGGAAGGCTGGAGTGTTTTCTGCTCATGGGTTTTTGGGGGTCCTGAGCTGGACCTGCAGAGTGAGAGCCTTTGCTGACCTGGGGATGCTGAGAGTGGGAATTACCATGTTTTCTAATGGCTCTGGGAATTTCACTTGAGTTGCATCTTTTACCTCAGCACGGGGAAAGGTCCCTCCCTGTGTGGCCAGACCAGCCTGATGTGAACCTGGCCTTGTTTCTGCACTATATTTTTGGGTTCTGGCTTGTTCCTGGGTGATTCATCCTTGCCGATGTATTGGCATTTTTTATATAAACAAGTGGCTTGAGTGGAGGCTCAGGGAATAGTTCTGTGAGGCCACGGGGTCTGACAGTGTTTCTGCTCTTGGCAACTGTTGTCTTCAGCCAAAGTCTCATCCCAACCATGTGGTGCCATCCCCCCATGGAAAGTCTGCTGACTGCCCACATGTCCTTGGAAATCACAGCCCTGAGAGGAGCAGGACTTGGTTTCTGTTGCTTCCCTCCCTTCCTGCAGGTAATTCCTCCAGTCCCAGGTGCTGCTGAGTTGGGATCCAGCTGCTCATGGGCAGTAATTGTGCAAATGTCAGTGCTGCCTCCTGTCACTGATGGTAAGAGCTGGTAATTGCCACATCAAAGCACTGAATGCAGGAGGTTTTAACTTATCCTCTGGCCTGTGCTGTCCCTGCTGGGGGTGTGAGCTGTGTGTGTCCCCAGAGCCTTACAAAGACAGAGCACCCTGCTCCAGGAGAGCATTCCTGCCATGGAATATCTGCTGCTCTTGGCCACCACGGATTTTTCTTTAACTCCACTGTTCTGGTCAGTTTATAATTTCTGAAAGCACAGACTGCCCAGTTCCTGTGAGCCCTTTGTTATCTCCCATGGCCCTGCCTGTTGCTGATAGTCTGTGTTCCCTTTAATTAAGCAAAGAAATTTGCTCAGGGGGTGCTGGGGACTGGCTCCAGAACAGGACTTTGCTGAACACTCAGGAACCCCCTCTGCTGCCTTCATCCACCCTGAGGTGCACTGAGAAATAAAGCTGTGAGGGGCAGTGGGAGCAGGGCAGGGCAGGGGGTGCTGGGGACACAGGGGGGTGTGAGGGGCTCTGCAGGTGTGCCAGGAATTCGGGTCCCCTTCTTAAAACGTGGGCTGTGCTTGGGCTGGAGGAAGGAGGTCAGGCCACATGGATTTATCCTGTGGGGCAGGAGGAATTGGCTGATCCTGGGCAGAGTCACCTGCAGTAACTTTGTAAAGGTGCCATTACAGCCCTGTTTGTGCTGGATGGGGGCTCCTGACCACGTGTGTTAATCATAAACCAGCCCCTTGCAATGTCCTGTTAATCTTCCTTGTTAAAACAGAAGGAGAAATTAACCTGTGCTTGAAAAAAGTGTTAATTTTCAGAAGTGCTCCAGTGCACAGAGTGCACAGAGCCGTGGTGATTTAGGAGAAATCAATGTAGCAGTTATTAAATTATATGGAAGACTTGGTTGTGGCTGAAACGAAGAGTTTCCTGGAATAAGAAACGTCCTGGAACTTCTGTCGGTGTCCTGGAGTTATGTCTACAGGGAGCACAGACATTAAAATCCATTTGCAGGCAGTTACCTGGCTCTGAGGCCTTGGAAGAACAAGTGGCTTTACATGCTCGTGTGTGGTTTTGCACTGGGGTTGGGCTTTGAGCTGATGTAATAACACTTTACAAACCCTCTGGGGCCCTTTGTAAACCCTCCTGCAGGCCTGGGGTGAGGGAGGGTTGTCACTGCTCACAGTGCCCTGCCTGAGTGCTCAGGCTGCTCTGATTTGGGAACCCTGAGAAAGGGTTCTCTGGTCCCCAGAGAAGGAAACACGTCTGGGACTCAGCTGATGTTTTTCCAAAGCAAAGTCTCCTGTGCCTTGAAAGTAAATTTTTCCCTCCTGGGTATAAGGGAAGCTCTTGGGACTGTCTCAGGTGGGGATACCTGTGGTTAAGTGAGAAGAATTTGGCTTTTGAGGTATAATGTATTATCATTTGTGGGTTGCAGGAGCTGGTTGGGACATCCATGGCCCTGGGGAGGGGTGTGAGAGCCTGGAGGGCTCAGACATCCCCCCATTCCAGACTGGATAGTTTTAATCTATGTTGCTGCCTCCAAGCAGGAGGGGATGGAGCTCTGCCTTCTGAGGCTCTTGGCAGGGGCTGTTCCTGCCTCCTCCTTTCCCAAAGCCAACAAAAGCGGGAAAAGCTGGTCTGAAACACTCAGTGCTCTTCAAAGTGCTGGTAACAGAATCCAATAGCACACCACGGGGACGAGGTTTAAAATAGATGCTTTAATTCAAAGCAGAGTTGGTCTGAGTCAGGGGGTGCTGAAGGTTCCCCAGCACAGCAGCTCCCAGGGCTGTGCACTGGGCTTGGCTGGAAGGGGAAGTCAGATGTGAGTGCTGGAATAATCCTGCTTTCCTGTCCTGGCTGTCAGCACACGTGTTCCTGGATTAGCTGTGCAGGGTTGCTGGGGCAGCCTCTCCCCCAGAACAGGCTGGGAACATTCTAGGTGGTGGTTCCGTGGTGGTTTGTCTCACCCAAAGTGATTACACCACTGTGGTCTGCAGGATCAATGCAGCCCTGGTTGTGTCTGTGTCCTGTGCTTCCTCTGGCCCTGCAGGTCTGCTCTGAGTTCTGCCCTGTCTGTTCACTGACAGAAAGGGAGGGGGAAAGAATCCGCCTGCTTTCCAAAGGTTGCACGAATAGGAAACCTTGATTGTCTTGTGCAGGAGTTGGTGGTTCAGTCAGGATCACACAGCATGTCACCAGTGAGTTGCTAATTAAGACATTGCAGAAATTAATTTGGCCTCTCAACTCCACACGTGTTGTTAAAGCACCCGCCCCACACAGCGGGCATGGCCTGCTCCAAAATCCAGCTAATTAGAGAAGAACAGCAGTGAGAACCCTCAGCCTTTGTCCACCCAAACCCCAGTCCCCTGAGGCTGCACTGCTGTGGCAGGGGACAGCTGGCACTCACAGGAGTGCTGGGAACAGGGGGAGCCTGGCAGCGATGCTCCAGCTCCTCCTGGAAGCCCTGTCCGTGCCTGTGCCCACATTGTGCCCAGGGAAAGGTGTTTTCCTTTCCCATTTGCTTATGGAAAACCTCCTGGAGGAGGTGTGGATCCTCACAGGGGCTGTTGGTGCATCAGTCCCTGCAGGACTGTGGTGCTGCAGAGGCTCCTGCCCTTGGAAGGTCTCTGCCCTGTGGGTGGTTTTCCAGCTCCGGGACCCAGCGTGTTTTCCTTGGAGGGCCCAGTCCTCCCTCCTCATCCCATGGCAGGGAGCAGAATTCCCTGCCTCTGGCCTGCCTCCCTGGAGGTTGGGGAGCACCCTGTGTTCTGCTCTCCTCTCTCGTGACCCTGCTGGGCCTTGGCTGCCTCCTGCCACTCTAAAGTTCTGTTTTTAGAGAAGTGCCTCATAATGTGGGATTTTCCAGCTGCTCCCAGCACGAGGCCCCGGGAGCACTTCCATTGGCAGTGACAGCAGCAGCCCCAGCAGGCAGCAGTGCTGGGACAGTGGGAACTGGCCCTGGGAGTTCTGGGAGCACTGGGAGCAGTCAGTGCTGGGCCCGTGTGCTGCTGGGTGCACTGGGCAAACTGGGACTGACCCCGCGGGCAGAGCCCGGCCCCGGGGCCATTTCCAGCCGTGCCAGGGAATAGCAAACAGGAGCCTCTTCCACCCAAAGCAAACAACAGCTCTCCGGGATTTTCCGCAGGGTTGGGGGGTCTCTGCCTGGTTCCCTTCCCCTCCAGCCTCGGGTGGTGTTGGTCCTTCCTTCAGCTTACAAGGACCAGACGCCTTTGAAATGTCCCTTGACAGAAATTTTTGCCTATTTCTGTTACTAAACCCGTCCAAGTTAAAAGGGAGAGCCTTGGAAAGAGAAGGCAACATCCCTGGGAAACGGCAGGGATGTACACGGGGAGGAAAGGGAAGAGAATGGCCACTCCTTTGGATTTCTAATGGCACAGTTTGGGGTGGGGCAGACACCGAAGACAAAGAGAGCGGCTCGGGGGGGACACCAGTTTGGGGACAGTCCCCTGGCTCAGTCCAGCTGAGCCCCGAGGGCAGGAGGGCAGGACCCCCAGGCCGGGCAGGGCCCTGGGGGAGCCCAGGCAGCCCGAGCCCCGTGGCTCGGCGCTGTTTACTGAGCTCTGTGGTTGGATTACACCACGTACAGTAATTCTGCTGCACTGCCAGTAATTTCACTGACTTACCAAGCAGGCATCATTTCCTGAAAGTCAGCCCTGGACTTAGAGGAAGTAAGAGCCCTCTCCGTACGTGACTAAACACTCTATGCAAATCTCCGGGCGCAGGACAGCGGCTCCGCCTGCACCTCTGCCTCCATTTGCCTTCCTGCCTCCTCAATGTTGGTTTTTAAAGCCCCCGATGAGCCCCGACCGTGAATGGAGCTTTTTCCTCTTCACCCTGAGCTCTCCCCCTGCTGCTGCCGCCGACAGCCCCCCGGATGCTGCTCTAAAATGTCCCAAATACGCTTCTGGCTAAAGTTCCCGTCTCTCTACAAGGTAATGCCTGATTTTCCCTGGATTTTTCCCTCCTCCTCGGAATTCCTCGTGCGTTTGGTGTGGGGGCAGCCAGTCCCAGCTGCTCCCCGGGAATTCTGCAGTGGCAGCAGAGTTTGGGCAGTGACGTCTCTCCGTGTTGGGCACCGGAAACAGATTTATTGTCCCAAAGATGTGGTTTGTATTTTGCTGGACACTGTTCTGTCCGACGCTGAGTGTGGAATTTGGAGGGAAGGAGCTGAGTGGGAGCTGTTCTGTGTGTTGTGCAGGTGTGATGGCTTTGAGGGGGGGTATTTCTGGGAGCAGGGGGGAACACTGGCCAGCCAGGGCTGAACCCTCCCCACTGCCACTTGATTGCCCTGAGGTTAGAAAGACTTTGGGGTTTGGCAGCTGAAAGATTTGCTTAATCTGTGATTTTTGAGGTGCCTCCTGGCTGGCAGTGTGGCTGTGGGTGTGTATTTGGGTATATAGATTTTGGGGGGTTTTTAATAAAACCCCCTCTCACCTGGGTGCTCTGCAGCAGAGTCATCCAGAGCTGCTCTGCAGACACTTCTCCTCAGTGTCTGGATTGGGAGAAAATAAACCATTTCTATTGGTGACTTGATGACCAAAAATATTTTTAGGGTGCTTGTTTCTTCCATATTTAGACTTCACCTGTTCTTTCCTTATTTTAAACACTTTGTTTTGTCTGAAGGAGCCGAGCTGTTCTCAGGGGCTTGGAGAGAGGTTGAGTGTTTGGGTTGGTTTACCTTGATGTTTTTCTTGATCTTTTCTAGGGAGTAAATAGTTTTGTTTGATAATCTCAGTTTTGGGATAATGACACGAGCACCATGTGCCAAAGGAGCATCAGTTCATCCTCTGCTCTGAGACCCACCCGCTGCTGCTCCCCCCAGCTCCGGGTTCTTGGTCCAGGACAGGCCTGGACCTGCTGGGGCTGGTCCAGAGGGGGACAAGGAGTTCCTGAATTCCAGGGATGAGATTTGTGTAGAACACCGTTGCAGAAAAGCATCTGAGCTGAAGATCCTGCCTGGCAGGACAACTTCGTCTGCTGCAGAAATGCAGCTTCCTCTGAAACAAAAGTGCTGTTACTGTAAAACCTCGTGTTTCCAATGAGAAATCCTTACAATTCTGGTTAATCAGTCTTAAAATCAGGGGTAAAATAACTTGTTCCAAACCCTGACACCTGAGCTGATCCACTGTGAGCTCTTGGTGGAGGTGATGCTCCTTCCTTTTGCCTGAGGACACCAAGGCAGCTGCTCCCATTTGTGCCAGATAAACCAGTAGAGTGATTAGCCCAGGCATGGTTTGTACTGGTTGTGGTTATTTGTGGCCTTTTGTTAAGCAATTGCTGTGGGTTTGATAGAAGCAGAGCCAATTTAGGCTGTGGTGGTGGAAGTTATTCAGGCAGAATCTGGCAGGTGATTAACTTTAGTGCTCTTTAGATAATGCAATTAGTTAAGACAAATGAGAGACTCTGGAAGTTCCTGACTAATGCCTGGTAGTGCTGGGAGAGGATGGGATCACTGCATCACTTCCAGGACTAGTATTGTCCTCCCTGTGCCTTGGAGGCTGATTTCCTCTCCCCAGTCCAGCCCAGTGCCCCGAGCAATGGTGGGGCTGGAGCTTCACTGGGGGTGCAAGGGGCTGGTTTGGGAAGGTGAGGGACTTGCTGGGGTGTCCCAGGTTGTGCCATGGAGTTTTCCTGCTGTTCCAGGACCCTTACCTGTCCTTGGGCCCCCCATGTGCAGCCCCACAACCTCCTGCTGCCAAGGCTTGGGGGTGCAGACCTTCCTCCTGACCCAGCCCCTGGCAGGAGAACAACCCCTGCTCACAAGGGGTGGGACAGGGCACAGTGTTGTTCTGCTTTCTCAAGTGTGAAACAGAGTCCAGAGATCCCTTAATTCCGAGGTGATAAATCCGGGTGCCTGTTCAGTCTCCAGACACCTTGGTTTCTGGGTAATCCTAAAATAGCCACAGAAATCTCAAGAGCCAGAGCTGCACAGGATGTGCAGCACCCGCTGCTGGCAGGAGGTGCCACCCTGCCCTGCCAGGCCCGTGGGCAGCCCTTGCTCCTTGGATTTCTGGGTCCCCTGGCTGGTATTGGAGGAAGCCAAGCCCCCCATACCACACCTGCCATTCCTTTAGTGCCTCTGTGCCACTGCCAGTGCCTGCACTGGTGGCTTCAGAGGGTGCCAAATGAGACATTCCTGGGAAGAGGGGAAGGGAACAGGTCCTGGTGGTTTAAACACTGAAACCTGTAACTTTTGATAGCTGTTGAAGGGGAGGTTTGCCCCAGCTTTTGGCCTGAAGCCCTTTGGAACAGCAGGGCCAGGCTCAGCTGCTCGTGGGTTTATGTCAGGGGCTAAGTGACTCTTAAAAATCTTTGGCTGCCTTTGTGCCTGTAGTGGGGAATTGACCCTTAACTGGAAATGAGCAGCAATTCCTCTTGTCCAGCCCCTGGCTCTGCTGGCAGAAGTTGTCACACTGCTCTGGGTGGCTGTGCTGACAGAGCTGCCCCTTGTGAAGGACCACAGACCCCACTGGTGTTGGCAGAGCCTGGGGGGCACCAAGACAGACCTGTTGGTGTGTCTGTCCATCCCTGTGGGACAGAGGCTCGTCTCTGGCTGGACCTGAGCACTGGAGCTTAGTGCTGGAAGTGCACTGCTCTGCAATAAACATCAGACAGCTTTCCTGCTTTAATGAAGTTTGAAGGGGATATTTTGTGCCTGAGTCCTCTGGGGTCAGGCACAGGACTTTGCACCCCTCAGCAGCCTTTGGATCAAGCACAAAGTGGAGGTGATGCCTCTCCCACTGCTCTGTGTGCAGGGAGGTGCCCAAGTCAGCCCTGACCATGTCCCCAAACTCCTGGCCAGGGGCTTTCCTGTTTTTTCAAGAAACAGATTGTGTCTTACAAACACAGAGTATGTCTTACAGGTTAATCTGGGAGGTTTCTGGAGCATGGAGTGACAGAGCTGCTCGTTTAGTAGCAAGAAGTTAGAACTTGCTGGCTGAGTGTGGAAGGAGCTCTCTGGTCTCATCCCACCTCCTCCAACCCTGGTTGTGTCTCCATTTCAGGATTCTTCATACCTCGACGAGCTCTCCAACAACTCCCTGTTCTCCTCTCCCGCCGATTCCCTGTCGGACATCGCGGATCCCAAGGATTTCCTGCTCTCTGACAGCCTGAGCCACGTGCCAACACTGTGGGATGTGAACACCCCGCAGAACCCGCTCGAGGTAGGGGCTGCTCCTGCCCACCATGCCCAGCAGAGAGGGGACACCTCGGGCTTCGGGCCCTGGGGGAGTCACAAGGAATTGAGAAACCAACCCAACTCCTTCAGGGTGAAGCTGAGTGTGGTGATGTTATTGCACTGTTACCAGCTTCACTGGAGGAGGGCAGGGGTGAGGTAGGAGCATGTATTTAGTCTCCTGGAAGCAGGAGGGAACGTGGGCACTGTCAGAAGGATTCATGCCTTCTTCCAGAGTGCAGTGCAGGCACGAGCTCTTGCTCCTGCCAGCTGTGGCAGGGAGGTGCATCCCGAGGAGTGTGTATCCCTAAAACATTGGGCAGGTCCAGTGTGACTTAGACAGGGTGCTCAGGGGGCCAGAGGGATGGACTGCAGGAAAACCACCCTGACCTGCATGACTAACTTCCCCCTGCAGCAGCAGCACCTTGTTTGGTCTGCAGAGGAAATATTTCAGTAGCAATGACTAAAAAACTCTCTCAACTTGAGACTCACCATTTGTATTTACTTTGGGAGTCCAAGTCCCTGCAAGCTCTTACATCCCAGAGTTTTCCAGGGTGTGGGATCTCCTGGCAGTCCCACAGCAGCACGTGGTCCTGGGCACCTTCACCAGCCCTCTGCCACCTCTGCCTCAGCCCAACGTGGTCACCAGGGGCAGCCACCAGCTCTGGGAGTTGTTGGAGCCACAGCAGCCACATCCATGGATCTGGGGCCAGGCTCTTGCTGAGCTGTGCCTCAGCTTTCCTTTGCAGGTCCCTCTCTTAGGAAGGGTGAGGGAGGACACCCTGGGCTGCATTTTGCAGGCAGTGGCTCTGACTGTGTTTCCATGAGACAATTTCACACAGTCTGCAAACCTGTGGCCAGTGTGAACTTGCAGTTATAGACAGCAGGAAGTGAGCTGAGCTATTTGAACCCTCAAAATGGCTGCAGCCTTGTAAACTGGGTGGCTAAAAATGGTGGAAAGCAGATCCCTCCCCCAGGACAGTGAAGCCACGTGCCACATTGCTCCCAGTCTCCTGTCACTGTTGGGTTTATGTGGAGTAGCCCAAATCCCTCCAGGAACAGTTCTGTGGTGCCCTGGTTCCAAATGTGAGCTCTGGTCAAGGCGCTTGATGCCTGGAAAAGCCTGGAGTTCTGTGTCTGTGGAGTGCACAGCAAAAACTTACTGGGAAAAGCTCTTCTAAATCCAGTGTGAAGAAAACAAGGGACGAATAAACACTTTGTGAGTGTGAGACTGACTTGTGTGAGCAGAGCAGTGTCCCTGTCCCTGTCCCTGCTGTTCCTCACGTCCTGCCCTCGCCCCTTGTGCATTTGGGCTCAGATAAGGCCAATTAGCTCCTTGGAATTCCATTTATAAACAACTTCCTTTGGAAAGGAATCTCCAGCTATTTTAAACGTTGTCTTATCTGTATTTTCTGGGGACAGAGATGGTTGGGGTGGGGTGGTTGTTTTTTAGCTGTTTTGTTGCTGGGTGACATTTCCTGGGGAGGTGTCAGTGAGGTGTATCCTGGACAGGAGATTTTGGATTGGTTTTTGCATGGAGGTGGCACCTGGACCTGGACACTGGGTGAAAGGATTGTCACACTGACTCATCGTGGTGCACATTGGGGCAGGATATCAGCACTTGAGATAATCTCTCCCTGTCCCTCCCTGCATCATCACAGCACTGTGGTTTTCCATAGAATTGGAGGGATTTGGGCTTTTTAGCAGCCAGAGCAGTCACTAAGCTGCAGGACAAATGGAGGATCAGGCGGATTCATCCCAATCCATGTGATCCAGGATTACTGTGCAGCCAGCTCTGACCCACAGCCCTGTGCTGGGTTACCAGGACTGTGTTTTTCCCAGAATTTCTGTCTCAGAGATCCAGGCAGAGCAGGAACATCAGTGTCTCACAGTTCTGATGTGTGGGACATCTCAGGGGCCGAGCTGGATGCATCCTGTGGGAGACCCACCCGTGGATCCCAGGCACAGGAACAGCCCTGTGCCTTTAAAAAGAAACATTCCCAGGTCCCTGAGAAGCCCTGGGCTGAGGTGCCCAGTGCTGAGCCTGGGGTGGGTGCTGTGACAGGCTGGATGCAGAGCTGCCCCTGTGTGTCCATGGGGAGAGTTGTTATCCAGAGGGAAGGAGCTGTATCCAGTGTGTTGGCTCTGTTTATCACTCAGGAATGGGCAGTTAGGGAAGAGTTGCCACCCTGTGAAATATTTGCAGGAGCAGCAGACACAACAGTTTTGTTTGTAATGGAGTTGGGAAATACCATTTAAAAATAGTCCCTGTCATCCGTTGTGTTTTCTCTCATCCATCTCACACATTCCCAGTGTTTTTTTAAGGCTGGGAAGCACAGCCCTGCCTCGTGGTCCTGTAGCTGGAATTTTGGAGCTGCTGATGCAGTTTTTTGTACTCTTTAACAGCACTTCACCCTTCTCCCAGCTCAGTACCCAGGGAAGGGGTTTACATGGAGGGGGGTTGGCCTGGCAGCCACATGGGACTGATTCTCTTCCCAGGGAAGTCAGGGTGAGGTGGGGCAGAATGGAGAATAAAAAGAGAGGCAAAAAAGGGAGTAAGGCCGAGGCTGTGGTTGTGCAGTTGTCAGATTGTCTCTCCTGCTTCCAGCCCTGTGCTCTCATGGATCTGTGTTCCTCTTTTCTGGATGTCCCTGGCACAGAGGGAGGAGAAAATCAAACTGGGAGGTGAGGGAGGGTGGAGAAAGGCAGGAATTGTGCAGGTGGATGGTGCATCTCCCACTGCAGCCCCTGGTCCCACCTGCTCTGGCCCTCCCAGCCATTCTCACCTGTGTGGGTAGTTTTCAAATGCTCTGAGCCATCAAGGCTCCTGTTGCTTCCTCTGCAGTTCCCGAGGTGGAATGCTGAGTGCCAGAGCTGGATGGGGATAGCAGAGGTTGTACTGTGGGGACTCTGTGATACAAAACCAGCCCTGCATTCACCTCCCACTGCTGGAGCTGCAGGAACACGTCCTGCCCTTGCAGCAGCTCCAGGCCTTTCTCCTGCCCGAGACCAAACTCGGAGCTTGGATTTGTAGGTGGGGATGTTTCACCTGCTCTCCAGATTTGCTGGCACTAAAAACAGCTCTTCCGTCCAGCTTCCTTCTGGTAATTCTGACTCAGGCTTCCAGGAATGGAGGGTGGGTTTTTTCTTTCTTCTTCTTTTTATTTTTTTGATTTTATTTAAAAATAGGAATGTTTATGCCTGAGACCTTCCCATCTTTCTCTTTGTGCTGGTGGAGCACAAAGCTCTGTGAGCCTGGCACTCTGCACAGGCTGTAGGCTTGGAGAAGTGCTGCTGCTGGAGCTGCTGGTCGCTTTGGTTGCCACGAGAATGGTGCCTGACCTTGCTCGCTGTCGGGAAATTCCAGGGTGAATTTGTTTGTGTGGGAGCAGACAAAGGATCTCCTCTCCTGAGCCTCCCCAGCCCAGGCTGTGGCACAGGGGGTGGATGGTCCAAAGATCACACGTGTCCAGGGATGTTTGTTGGTGTATTTCCGTGCTTGCTGGGGTCAGAGAACCGAGGGTTGGAGATTCCTCACCTGCACCCTTTGTTTTCCAGCTGTTCTCACCCAGCACACCATTCCCTGGCCTGAACAGCTCCAATGACCACGTTCCTGCTGTCCCCAACACCCCCCTCCTCATCAGCTACCAGGTGAGAGCCGTGGGATGGGACACTGGGCTCCTGGTGACATCCCAGTGTGGGGCAGCAGTTCAGACCCTTGTTCCTTCAGAGGGAGGGAGACAGGAAAACACAAGTCCCTGCCTTTCCCAGAAGTGTGTTGTGTTTCCTGTGGTGGAACCTCCCAGTGTTAAGGGACACTTTGGCTCCCAGGACTCTGTGCTGGGCACTGGGCTGGCTTTGAAGCAGGGCCAGGTGCCAGCACAGCTGGGCAGGGTTTGTGTGAGCCCACAGCCCATCCAGAAACTGCTGGGAACATCCTTCCCCAGTTCAGCTCTGACAGCCCCCGAGCTGGGCTCCCACCCCTGGTGTTCTGTAGTCTGGGTTGTGTCTGGAGGCTTTGGGGAATGGTTTCAGTGGCAGTTTGTGGACATACCCAGCACTGCCCATGTCCACAGCTCAGTGAGAACATTAACATCGGGTCAATACTGTTTCTCTTCAGTCTCAGGCTCCTGCAGAGGAGGAGGATGAAGGTGAGGAGGAGGAAACAGAGGAGTTGGGGCAAACGGAGACCTATGCAGAATACATCCCTTCCAAGTGTGAGTGTTGCCATGAGAAGTTCTGTTCCCTCCAGTGTGGACCAGCCTAATTCATTGCTCCCTTAATTTCCTGTGAGCAGTATCTGGTGTTTGCCACAAACCTCTCAGGCTTGTGGTTTTCTGGGAAAACTCTGCAGTGCCCTGGGCTGTGGCTGGTTGATGAGCTCTGCAGGGCTCCTGAGGTGCCCCTGGGAGTAGAGACCTGGACTTACCTGTGTTCTGTTGTCATTTAGCCAAGATTGGGAAGCACCACCCTGACCTGGTGGTTGAGACAAGCACCCTGTCCAGTGTCCCCCCGCCTGACATCACCTACAGCCTGTCCCTGCCCTGCTCCGTGGCTGACAAAGGCTCCCTCTCTGCACTACAGCTGGAAGCAATCATCTATGCCTGCCAGGTACCTGCCTGCACCTTGCCATGTGTTACCCCTCAAGGAAACTGCCTCTGGTAGGGACAGCTGTTCACATAATTTAAAATAACTGTAACTCAGGTGATGAAACTCCTTTAACCTTTGGCATTTTTTAAATGCTCTTTGAAGCTGAAGACTTCTGTGGGGTCTGTTTCCCAAAGAGGCAAGAACTCTGGACTTCTGTTGTGGAGGGCTGTATGTTTTGGGGACCTTTTCCATGTACTGTCACTTGTGAGCTCGGCCATGACCTTTCCTGCCATCCTTTTTGTGAGCAGGACGTGCACGTGCATTGATGGGATGTGGGAAAGGGCTAAGCTGTTAGCAGAGGCAAATCTGGTTTAATTTCCAGTTCTGTTCTTGGTTTTGCAGCAACATGAAGTTGTATTGCCCAACGGGCAGCGAGCTGGGTTCCTCATCGGGGACGGAGCTGGGGTCGGGAAGGGCAGGACTGTTGCAGGCATCATCTTTGAAAATTATCTTAAAGGGAGGAGAAAAGCTCTGTGGTAAGTTATTGGTTTTTTTTCCCTCTTTTCCCGTAAGACCTTAGAGTTAGTTTGGATCTAGAAGTAAGGAATTCCTTAGTGCTGACGTTGGCTTCAGAGTTGAGTCATGCTGTGGCCTTGGGTGAGTCGTTTCCACCTCTTGCTGCCTGTGAAATGGGAATATTGCGCCTGCAGCAGGGATGGAGGATGAGTCACTGTGCAAGAGCAGGGTCTGTGCTCCTCGGGGTGGACCTTGAGTGTCACCCCACTCTCTCTGAAGTCATGGAGGGGCATTTGTGGGTTTCCTGGGAGCAGAGCCAGGGATGGGGCTTTGCTGCAGGTCACACACAGCCTGTGCCACGGGACAGACGGGCATCTGCTGCTGGACCTCACGTTGGGCTGTGTGGGCAGTGGAGATGTGACAGCTCTGCACAGCTTTAGTCAGAGCTGTTAATCACCACGTGCCTGGGGACATACCCTGGCTGCTGGGGGACATACCCAGCCCTGTGCCCTGGGGGGACATACCCAGCCCTGATTCCTGGGGGGACATACCCACCCCTGACTGCTGGGGAGACATACCCAGCCCTGATTCCTGGGGGACATACCCAGCCCTGATTCCTGGGGGACATACCCAGCCCTGTGTCCTGGGGGGACATACCCAGCCCAAGGAGGAATTAACCCACCCACGTCTTCTCTCGCAGGTTCAGTGTCTCCAACGATCTCAAATACGATGCTGAGAGAGACCTGAAGGACATCGAGGCCTCCCACATTCCTGTGCATGCTCTGAACAAGGTAGGAGAGGGGCTGCTCTGGAAATCAGCCCTTGGGAGCAGTTGGAGGCTCCCCCTGAGCACATGGAGCTGTACCAGCCCTGCCCTGCGAGGCTCAGGCAGCAGCAGGCACTGGGCTGCCTGTGCTCCCTTCTCCCAGCCCACTTCCCACTCGGGGCTCTGGCTATTTTTATACCCTGTGGAGCTGCACGGGGAGCACAGAGCTGTTCCCTGCAGGGAGTGGGAAGTGTCTCCAGGCAAGTGCAGGTACAGCAGGACTGGAACCTTCTTCACCTTTCCTGAGGAATCCTGTGGTGGGAGCAGCTCTGTGAGATATGCTCTGCTCTCCTGGGCCAGCCTTTCCCAGTGCTGGTTCATGGAACCACTTCTCAGAGCATGTAGGAGCAGAGATGCCCAGGCTGGTGCCTGTGCTTGAGTTTCTGTTGAGTGTTTCCCAGTACACTCTAACCCTCTCCTCTGGTTTTAATGGTATTGAACAACCAGCTCTTGCAAAGGCCGTAGAAACCACAGGTGTTTGACACCTCTGAATGCCCTCCACTAAGAGACTGAAAGGGATTTTGTTTTCAGCCCCAAAAGACTTTAAATGGAACTTTCTTCAGCTTGGAACCAGGGGTTTTCCCCCTACCTCGGACTTCATTGCAGATGGGACCCATGGCAGTGAGACAGGCAACAATCTCACCTGGTCAAAGAGAAAATGATTTTCTAGAAGGAATTATAACAGATAGGAGAGCTCAAAGCAATGAAACACCCTAAACTGTTGCTTGAAGAAAGGAAGCACTTTTTTTGGCATAAAATCGACGTCCTCGCGTGGTCCCCGCAGTTCACTGCAGGCACCCAGCTGTGCTGGCACATTGGCTGGGGCACCTCTCCAGGCATTTACAGCCCCTGTCACCACTGTGCCTCGTTGCCAAACACAAATGCTGGGGACATCAGCTACCAACAGCTTTTTGCCTGTGCTGGGCTCAGACTGGGAGCGGGAGCGTGTCCAGCCCTCGGTGGCTGTGGGCAGGGAGGGGTGTGACGTGCTGGGCACAGGGATCACAGGGCTCCTGCTCTTCCCTCCTGCAGATTAAATATGGTGACACAGCTACCTCAGAAGGAGTCCTCTTTGCCACCTACTCGGCGCTGATCGGCGAGAGCCAGGCGGGGGGACAGCACAGGACGCGCTTAAAGCAGATTTTGGACTGGTGCAGGGAAAACTTCGATGGAGTTGTATCCTAAAAAAAACCCTAAAACAGCCAAAACTGGAGAGAGAGGAGTTGCTGCTTTTGCTTGTGCTTCAGGAGGGAACAGAGGGGTTGGGGCCATCTGAAGTCACAGGGAGCAGCTGTGGGAGCGCCCGGTGCCTGCGGGAGATGTTTTTGTGCTGTGAGCACATGGATCCCCCACACTCTGATCTCCTCCTCCCAGGATGCACTCGAGGGGAGGAGGGGAAGAAGCAGCTGGGATTAACCTTTTCAGCATTCCTCTCCCTCAGAACTGCAAGATAAGACACACCTTGGAGGTGCAGGGAGAGGGAGGGGGAGATAATTTAGGGTCTGAGGAGCACAGGGCTGGGCAAACCCAGCAGATTCCATGTGTGGGGAACGAGTTGGTCCTGTTGATACTGGGACTGGGTGTTCAGTCGGTTGGAGGAGGCTGGGCTGTATTTTCTATCTGCTTCCATCCTCAGAATGAGAGTAGATTGCTTCTCCTTAACTGACATTGCCCTGCAGATTGTGTTTGATGAATGCCACAAAGCCAAAAACGCCAGCTCCACCAAAATGGGCAAAGCAGTGCTGGACCTGCAGAACAAGCTGCCTCAAGCAAGGGTTGTCTATGCCAGTGCCACAGGTGAGCTGCTCTGCTCACGGTGTGGGGTGAGGGGTGGCAGGTCCCCTCTGACCTGAAGGACACCCCGAGGTGTGAGTGTGTGTGCTGAGAGCACAAGGTCGTGCAAGGAGAGGCTGCAGGGCTGGAGAGGAGCTCAGAGTGCTGAGATCTGCCCCAAGCCCTGTCACTGATGTTACTTGAGACTAATTTCAGGCCAGACTAATTTCTCTCCAGTTTACCTTGTTCTTGGCCAGCTGTTCCAGCTGTGTGGTGACCTCCTAAGGCACAATGGCAAATACCCATCCTCTTTATAGAGTTCTCTTGAGTCACAGCTATTCTCAAGTGCTGTGGGCTTACTGGTGGTGAATTCTGTCCAAACAGGTGCCTCAGAGCCAAAAAACATGATTTACATGAGCCGCCTGGGGATCTGGGGGGAGGGAACCCCCTTCCGAGCCTTCGATGAGTTCCTGCACGCGATTGAGAAGAGGTGAGTCCTGTCCAGCCCGGGTGGGACGTGGGTGCAGTGCTCGAGGGTGAGCCAGGGGAGGGGCTGAGTGTGTGCAGGCCCCTGCCTGGTGCTGCCCTGGGGCAGAGGGAGGGTTCCACAGCTGGGCTTCCACTGCTGGGCCCCACAAGTGTTGTCCTCTCCCAGGGGAGTGGGTGCGATGGAGATCGTGGCCATGGACATGAAGGTCAGTGGGATGTACATTGCCCGGCAGCTCAGCTTCACTGGAGTGACCTTCAGGATCGAGGAGATCCCTCTGGACGAGCAGTACAAGGCTGTGTATGACAAGGCAGCCAAGCTGGTGAGCTGGGCCCAGTGCAGTGAGAGCCTGAGGATGACCATGCTTTGGGCACAGCCACTGGTGTGTGGGAGGGTTTGGGGACCCTAAACGTGGTCACGATGTCAGACATAAGAAAGAAAGAGGGTACACAACACTCAGCTGATGTCAAAAAACACCATATACTTTTTTGCTTCTATTTGGAAGTCCCACGTTTGCAAACCAGAGCTGTGTGGTGCTGATGCAGAGAGTGACCAGAGCATTCACTCAGCCCAACACAACCGACCCTAAACCAGCTCATCAGCCCCCAGCCTGTTCTGATCACCTCCTGCACAGCAGGAATGGCAGTGGGAGCGAGGCCATTGACCCTCCCTGTCGCTGTCCCTGCAGTGGGCAGAGGCCTTGATGGTGTTCCAGCAGGCGGCCGACTGCATCGGGCTGGAGTCGCGCAAGGCGCTCTGGGGACAGTTCTGGTCGGGCCACCAGCGCTTCTTCAAGTACCTGTGCATCGCTGCCAAGGTGCGGCGGCTCGTGGAGCTGGCCCGGGAGGAGCTGGCCAGGGACAAGGTACTGCAGCAGCCCCCAGCCCCCTGATGGGTGATTCTGGGTTTCTGGGAACATCCCGGTTAACGTGGCCTCGTCTCCCGTGGGGAGGTGTGGGCAGGCTGGGCTGGGCTGGGCTGGGCTGGGCTGGGAGGGGGGTTTGGGACGTGCTCAGGCTGGAGGTGTTCGAGACCAGGTTGGAGCCACCTGATCTAAGGCAAGGTGTCCCTGCCTGTGGCAGGGGATGGGACTGGGTGAGCTTTAAGGTCCTTTCCAGCCCAAACCATCCTGGGATTCTACAGTTCTAGAAGAGATACCGGACCCTTCACCTCAAAGGCATCTTGGATATTTTAGGCAGAAACTCCCTGGCACAGGTCTGTGCTCAGTCACCCTCTGTGAGGTCAGCACAGTGGGGTCTTGGATGCTGAAAGATTTGGGAGATGGTTCTTCCTCGGGAGCCCCGCAATGGGCCCAGCGTGGCCCAGTTATTTGTGCCAGGGTTCAAGGGGAGGTACCTGGGCCTGGGAAATGCCTCTTGAGTCTGTAGCTGTGGCCCTGCCCTGACACTCCCCTGTGCCATCCCTCCTGTCCCCACAGTGCATTGTCATTGGCCTGCAGTCCACGGGGGAGGCTCGGACCAGGGAGGTCCTGGATGAGAACGATGGGCATCTCAACCGTTTTGTCTCTGCTGCAGAGTGAGTTAAAAATCCCTGTTTTTCTCTGGGAAGGTGTGTGGGAGGAAAGCCCTGCCTGGGGCATGGAGCACTGGCAGTTCTTGGAATGCAGTTTGATGTCACCTCCCCCTGTACCATGAAGAGGACCCTCAGGGAGGTCCATGGGGTCCTGTATCTTCAGTGGGGCTGTAGGAGCTACATCCTGGATTTTGATGTCTCCTGTGGTCCAGACTTGCAGGAACAGCTTGATCCCACTCTACAGATGTGAAAGAACTGGCAGGTGTAGGAGAGCCAGGAGTGGAGCTCAGATGTAGTTTGTGTGGGTCTGGCTCTGGAAAACAAGGCTGTTGACACAAAGAAATGAGCAACAGAATCTCCTGTGGTGGCAAAGGCTGTGCTGATGCTGTGAGGTGGCATCCCTGGAGCAGGGGGAGGGAACAGTGGTCTGAGGAGTTTAGATCCACCAGCCTTGGCTTTGAGCTCATGTGCAAGGCAGGACCAGTGTCCTGGTTGTGTGGCCATCATTCCAGCTGGCAGGAGAGCTGGCTGTGCCAGAAGTGAGCCAGCAGCAGAGTGAGGTTCCCGCTCCCCCTCCTTCCTGCAGCTTCCAAGACAGCAGTCCTGAACACAGCTGAACCTGCATTACAGGTGACAAAAGCCTGGCACATGGGCTGGGGTTGTTCTGCAGAGCTGAAAACTCTGAAGTGAGTTTTGGTGCAGGTGGGAGCAGTGAGAGGTGCCAGAGGCAGCACATGTCTGGGTTAGGCTGAGCCTCCCTCCCTTGGTGCTGGGGTTTGGGTTGGTCTGTGTCACTGGCTGCCTCCAGCCCTTTGTGACAGTGCACAGGGCAGGTCTGGCAGCTCCTTGGGTGATGTGAGCCCTGGGATTGGTTTCCATGTCCCAGAACTCAGGTCTAGAGGACGGTGTTGTCCCCTGGCTGAGTGGTGGGGGAGGAGGGGTCTGCTGGGGGTCCCACACTGTGTGACTGTCCTGGTCCCAGAGGGTCCCACCTCTGTGTTCTGCAGTCCTGGCCAGATCACTGGGTGTCTCCTGGCATCTGCTCAGCCTCCAAATGTGTGTCCTGGTGTTCCAGCACTTGAGGGGATTTCTGGAGGGGAGTGTGCTGGGAAGGAGCCGTTGGTTAAAGATGCCGAGAAATGGGGTTAAAAATAAACATTGTTCTGTGAGTGGATTCCAGCCCAGGGCTCTGTTTGCAGGGAGACAGGGAGGGTGAGTGCTGGGAAATGAGCAGACTTTCATGGCAGGGAGGCTCCAGACTGAGTGTTCCTTTGGCAGGGTCACCCCAGCACACGGACAAGGGGCCGTTCCTGGTGCCACATAACTGCAGTCACAGAGCTCTGTCCCTCTGGGGAGCAGTGTGGTCCCTGTCTGCTTCAGCCCCTCACACCAAGGCTCTTGAATCTCCCTCCTCACTTCCCAAGGCTCCCTTTTCTCCCCCCAGGGATTTGTCATGTTCATCCTCTCACCTGTCACTTCCAGTGTTTGGGTTTTGGGGTTTTTTTTTGGTTTTTTTTCAAGCAGAGCTCATTCAGCACCACCTTCTCATTGCTCTGGAGTTTCATCCACACAGTTAGCATTTAAACATTTGCTCTTTGGTTTGCAGAACAGCCCACAGAAATATTTGGTTTCTCCTTTTCTGTTTGTTTTTTTTCCGCATTCACCTGAAACCACTATGGATCCATGTTCTGCCACTTGGTTTTGTGGGAAACAGGCTCACAGCCAGGGAAGTGGGCTTGGACTTGTTGGAGCACATTTGTTGGATGGCCTGATGGTGGTCTGTGCTCTCAGGGCATGGAGAGGGGCTGGGACACTGGCACATGCTGGATTTTTGATGAAACAGTGTAGTGCTTCCCATGTAAAACTCCCTCCTGTAAAGGTCCTGCAGCCTTGACACACTCTCAGAGCTCTCCAAGAGCTGCTCCTGCCTGGGGCTGGCTGAGCTGTGGGGCAGGACTGAACCTCTCCCCTGGAATGTAGGATATCCCAAATGCACACTGGTCCCTGGTAACTGGCACATGTTCCTGGTAGCTGGAATAAATTTTGCATCTTACTTTCAGAGGCGTCTTTCTATCACTAATTCAGAAGCACTTTCCTTCAACCAAAAGAAAGAGAGAAAAAGGAACTGGCATTAAAAGAAAACGTAAGAGCTCCCTGACTCCCAGCCCAGCCCCTGCCTCCTGCCCTGCTGCTCCCCCCCAGCCACTCACCCCTTCTCTGCCTCTTGCCTTCTCCCCACTCTGTGCTTTTTGCTGCTCTCCCTGGTTTGTTTGCCCTCCCAGACATCTCCAGTCACTCCCTCATGCAGAGGGCAGCAGCTCTGAGTCATCCACCCCCTCCCCTTGGCCTGGCCTGGGGGCAGAAGGCACAAGACCTGGCTGGTGTCTGAACCCCTCTTGCAGTGAGCAGGTTCTTCCATGACCCCTTACTTAGACCATGGCAGGTGTCCTGGGGAAAAAAATCACTTCCCTGCCAAATTATTTGCTGTGGGTGCGGATAAGAAGAGTTTTGGGATTTCTCTTCCAGTGGGATGTGGGAAAAGGGGAAGAGGGGGCAGCAGCACGGGCAGGTTGTGGAGCTGGTCCATGACAGTCTCACGTAGCAGGGACACATTTTGCTGTGCTTGCAAGCAAACAATGTCCCAAAACACTGGTACCTTCCTGTGTCCTGCACACTCCTCTGGAGCAGTCCCCTGGGATTCCTTCCCTGAGGAGCTGGCACTGCTCAGAGCTGTGTGTCCACCCTGGCACGTGCAGCCAACTTCAGCCCTGCTCGGGAGCACCTCGTCCTTCCTTTCTCTCTCTTCCTTTCTCTTTCCCGCTCCCTCTCCCTCCTTAACTGCCCCCTCCACCCCTGAGGGTCTGTCTTTCCGAGGACAGTCTGTCATTTGGGGCACTCTCAGCTACTTTGGGATTCCTGCTCCTCTCTCTGTCCTGCCCTGCCTGCCCTGCCTGCCCTGCCCTGCCCTGCCCTGCCCTGCCTGCCCTGCCCTGCCAGGGCTGTGACCCCCTCTCTCCGTGCAGGGCGGCCGAGGGGCCGCTGCCCCAAGGCCCTGCGGGCCCCGTGTGAGCCCGGGGTCATCAGGATCAGCGACGACAGCAGCACTGACTCTGACATGGGGCTGGACAGCGACTTCAACTCCTCCCCCGAGTCCCAGTTCGAGACGGACGACGTGATCTTTGTGGAGCAAACCTACAATGGCTGCACTGAGGGTGAGCCAGGGGGGCACTGAGGGGTGGCAGCCCCTCCGGGCTGGGGACAGCCCTGTCATCGTGGCTGGGTTTTGTTCTGATGGCCCCAGGTGGGTCCACGTTCACCTGCTGTGACCAGCGACCAGCAGGGATTTGCCCTGTGTGCTCCTTGCCCACTAAAACAGGGAAGCCCAGAGGGAATTGGCTCCGTGCTCAGCAGCATTTACTGCAGGTCACAGAGTCTTTGCCCACTGACAGTGCCCCCAGAAACCCTCTGGGACAACTTTGTCCCCCTCTCTGATTTGCAGTTGCCAGGTAACTCAAGTTTTGCCTTTTACATTGCAGGTAATTTCCACATGCTGCCTTGCCAGAAAGAGCTGCATGGCATGAGAGAGCTGGAGATGAAGATGGAAAAGATGAAGCAGGACCTCCTGGCAAAAGTGCAAGCACTGGGCAAAGAGCTACCTCTCAACACCTTGGATGAACTGATTGATTACTTTGGGGGCCCGGAGAACGTGGCTGAGGTACTCCCCACAGTCCAGGAGTGAGCTTTGGTGGCACTGGGTGACAGGGAAAGGGGCAAGCAAAGAATCATGGAATCATGGAATGGCTTGGGTGGGAAGGGACCTTAATGATCATCTCATTCCACCCCCTGCCATGGGCAGGGACACCTCCCACTATCCCAGATTGCTCCAAACCCTGTCTAACCTGGCCTTGAGCACTTCCAGGGCTGGGACAGCCACAGCTTCTCTGGGCAATCTGTGCCAGGGCCTCCCCACCCTCACAGGGAAGAACTTAATCCTTAAAAAAAAAAAAAAAGAGGTTCCTTGCTGCAGTGCCTGCCTCAGGGGACGGACCCAAAACTCCTCTTCAGCCCTGACCAGCTCCAGCCATCTGGCTAAGGGGCACTGAGCAGGAGTGGCCACCCCAGAACTCCAGGTCTCTCACCGGGAGATGACCAGTTCAGAGGTGGCTCAGGCTCAGAGGAAGAGTGCCTTCTCCTCAACCTCTTTGCCTTTGGTGTTCTGNATTTAGGGATAAACAAGGGGTTACAGAACTGCACAGAAACAACATGACAAACATAATAAACTGCAGGTGCACAGCACCACAGTTCCTGCAGGCAGTGGGTTTCCCTGCCTCCACATTCCCTGGCAGGGTGGGCAGGCTGTTGGGGTGGCCTGGCTGGGCTCTCACAGCCCTGTCCCTGTGCAGATGACGGGACGCAAGGGCCGCGTGGTGCGACGGCCCGACGGCTCCGTCGTGTTCGAGTCCCGCGCCGAGCAGGGGCTCTCCATAGACCACGTCAACCTGAAGGAGAAGGAGCGTTTCATGAAGGGGGAGAAGGTGAGTCAGGGTCAGGCTGAGGGAACCTCCAAACAGCCGCATGGGAGCGAGTGCAGGAGGTGCCTGTGCATCCCTGTGCCCCACCAGCAGCTTTCTGTGGCTTTGACCTGCTGGAAGGGGACAAGGATTCGCAGGTCCCTTCGTGGGCTGGGGCTGCTGTTGTGCTTGGGGCTGTTTCTTGAAGCACTTTCACCAGGAACATCACTGTTCTCTCTTGTCTCTCCTGTAGCTCGTAGCGATCATCTCGGAGGCCTCCAGCTCAGGGATCTCTCTCCAGGCAGACAGACGGGTGAAGAACCAGAAGCGCCGGGTGCACATGACCCTGGAGCTGCCCTGGAGTGCAGACAGGGCCATCCAGCAGTTTGGTGAGGGCTGGGTGTGCCTGGGTACTGTCCCCTGAGCGTGGAGCCCTGGGAGGGACAGGAGTGGTGACCACCCGAGCCAGGCTCGTGCCACAGCCGGGCTGGTGCATTCAGGAGATGTCTCTGTGGGAAAAGGGCAGAGGCACAGGCACACCCTGGTGCTGCTGAGACTTGGCAGAGCTGGGCTCACAGCCCCAGGGTGAGCAGGGTGGTGTTATTTGGCTTTCCTGGGGCCATCCCAGCCTCCCCTTCCAGCCCTGCTCTCGTGTCCCCGCAGGCCGAACGCACCGATCGAACCAGGTCTCTGCCCCAGAGTACGTGTTCCTGATCTCAGAGCTGGCAGGGGAGAGGAGGTTTGCATCCATCGTGGCCAAACGCCTGGAGAGCCTGGTGAGTGCCCCCAGCAGGGACCAGCTGTCAGCTCCAGTTCCCTCTGAGGAGATTCCATGTCAGGGCTCCCACCTCACAGCCAGTGTGACTGGGGGATTGTGTCACCCCTGACTGAAGGCATTGCAGTCACGGAATGCAGAAGGCTTTTAGCATCCTGGGGTTTGAGAAAGGGAGTGAGGAAGAATACGTAACCAAGGCATTGGGGGAATTTCAGGGAAGCAGAATCTGATTCCAGATGCTGGAATTCCCTCACTATTACTGGAGCACACACCCATTCCCAAAAAGCTGATGAAATAATTAGAGAATAATCAGTTCATCTCTGTTTCATTTTCTTCACTTCTGATAAATCCCCAAATCCTTTGATAAAGTCTCAGTATCCCAGAGGAACACTGCCTCTGTGTGGCACATTCCCATCCCAGCCTCTCTGGCTCTTGGCCGTCCTTCCCTGGTGTTTTGCAACAGCCCAAAGTCAGAACGTTTTGTTCCATCTGCCTTCCCAGGGAGCCTTAACTCACGGGGACCGACGGGCCACCGAGTCCCGGGACCTCAGCAAGTACAACTTCGAGAACAAGGTGATGGGGGCTGGTCTGGGGCAGCGTGGCCGAGGGTTGGAGGAGCTGCGAGAGCCTGGGTGGGAGCCGGAGCTGGGAAGATCGTTGCTGGCACCTGCAGGCAGAGCCCGGCTTAGCACCCGGCTCAGCTCCTGCTGCTCCCGCGGGCACCGAGCCCTGCCCGGGCACAGGACCCTGGTGTGGGTTCCCCCCGTGTGACTCTCACCTCCTCCCACAGTATGGGGCCAAAGCCCTGGACAGGGTCCTGTCCACGATCCTCAGCCACACGGAGAACAGGGTTCCTGTGCCCAGGAGCTACGAGAGACGGGAGGCCGACTTCTTCCGTGGTAAGGGCATCACTCTGGGGCTTCTGCTGGCCCTGGTAGCCTCAGGTTTGGGGTGCTGGAAGAGCCAAGTAGAGACAGGAAACAGAGAGAGGACAGGGCCACTGCCTCAGCAGCTCCCTGTGAGCAGGGTGATGTCACCCTGCCAGGCAGGGGCAGAAGCTGAGCTGCCAAACAACAGGCACTGCTGGAGGGGAGGCTTAACCCCAAAACACACCAAGTGTCTTCTGCCATTCCAGAAATGAAGCAAGGGCTCATCTCCGTGGGGATCTGCTGCAGCCAGATGAAGTATGGCACTGTCTCCGTGGAGAAGGGTATGTGTCGAGCTGTTCCTGCCCAAAGCGGGGGGCAAACAGAAGGGGCAGAGGTGTCATGGCCCACCCAGCCCCTCGAGGTTTGCTGTGCAGCTGGGCAGGGTGTTTGCCTTGAGGGAAAGGTCCTGTGGGAACAGCCTGTGCTGCAGTTTCCATGGCCCCACAGCTGCCCCCAGCCCCCAGGAACAGCCCTTGGGATGTTGGGGGGCTCTTTGGGAGGGGGCTGGTGGGCTCCATGCCCAGCTCCATGCCCATGTTTCCTGACCCTCTGTGCTCCTGCAGACTGCTCCATCACCAAATTCCTGAACCGCATCCTGGGCCTGGAGGTGGACAAGCAGAACATGCTCTTCCAGTATTTCTCTGACACCTTTGACTATCTGATTGAGAAGGACAAGAAGGAGGGCAAATATGACATGGGCATCCTTGGTATGGAGATGGAGGGGGGCTGAGCTCTGCCTCCTGCACCCTGGGAGCTCCCTGTTCCTCCCTCTGTGTCCCGAGGGTGGTTCCCCACCCAGCACAGATCCTGGGTGGTTCTCAAACACCTTTCGAGGTGGTTTGGGAGGATGTTCCCTACAACAGCCTTTTCTCCTTCCACAGATTTAGCCCCAGGAGTTGATGAGATCTATGAAGAGAGCAAGGAGATCTTCCTGACCCCAGGGCACCCACAGGATGGGCAGGTCGTGTTCTACAAGGTGGGCACCTCTCTCTGCCTGGCTCAGGGCTGCAGCAGCACCCAGGTTGTGCTGGCAGGTACCAAGGCACTTGTCCTGCCCTGGAGTTAAAATCCCTCTGTGTGTCCCTGTTCAGATCAGCGTCGACAGAGGGTTAAAGTGGGAGGAAGCTTATGAGAAGTCACTCAAACTGACAGGAACCAATGAAGGGTTCTACCTCTCCTACAAGGTATGTCCCTGGGCTCTGCCAGGGTGGCACCTCAGCTCAGGGGTGGCTCCAGTGGGACATCTGCCACGTCTGACCTCTGCCTGGGGCTGTGAGATGCCTTCCAAGAACCTCCATGCTGAGAGGAAGGAGTTAGTTTAGAGAAACCCGGGCTGTGAGTGTAACCACAGCTGTACCCACAGATGCGAGGCAGCAAATACACCTGTCTGCTGGCAGAGCAGAGCCGTGGCAAGAACTTCATCCTCTACAAGCCAAATATCGGGAAGCAAAGCCAGCCTGAGAGCCTGGACAGTCTGCAGAAGAAGTACCGGCGGGTAGGTGGGAGCTGCAGCCTCTGCTGGGTGGGCTGTGGGCCAGGGGAGGCTGGAAGGACATTGGCTGTAACCCCATCACAGCTCCTTGGAGCCCTGTTGTGCTTGGGCAGGGGTGGTGGGAGCACTGGGATGTCCTGACTCCCAGCCCTGGATTTCCCATCCCAGCTGCATGTTGGACGGTGGAAAATCCCTAATGCTGAGTGTTGTGCTGCAGGTGCTGCCTGAGGAAGCCAAGGAGCACTGGGAGAGCAGCTACGTCTTCTCCTTGAAGAACTGTAACCATGCTGTGTGGTAAGGCAGCTGCAATCCTGACCTGGCATGGAATCCCAGGGTGGGTGGGGTTGGAAGGGACCTTAAAGCCCATCCAGTTCCATGGCAGGGGTGGGCAGGGACACCTCCCACTATCCCAGGTTGCTCCAGCCTGGCCTTGGACACTCCCAGGGATGGGGCAGCCACAGCTCCTCTGGGCAACCTGTGCCAGGGCCTCCCCACCCTCACGGGAAAGAATTCCTTCCCCATATCCCATCTAAACATCCCCTCCTTGAGCTTAAAGCCGTTAACCCTCATCCCCCCTCCCCAGGCAAGGCCTGTTCCGGGGGGTTCCTGCCTGTGGGGGGGAACCTGCCCTGTCCCAGGGGCCTGTGCTAACTGGGGTGGTTTTCCCCCACGGAAACTGAAGGAACAAGAGCTGCAAGCTGATCCAGGAGGGCAAGGAGTGTTTCCAGGGCCTGCGCCTGCGCCACTACTACATGTTGTGTGGGGCCCTGCTGCGCGTGTGGAGCCGCATCGCCGGCGTCATGGCCGACATCACCAACAGCAGCTACCTGCAGATCGTGCGCCTCAAGACCAAGGAGAAGAAGAAACAAGTCGGTGGGTGAAGTGCTGGGGAGGGGAAGGGGTGTGGGACGGAGGGGTCCGGCTGCCCAGCACCAATTCCCTTCCTAAAAGGGGGTGTGTTCCAGCCTGGAGGCGCCCACTGCTGAGGTGACCCCTTGGGAAGGAGGGGAGCAGAGGGTGGGAGCCAGGCCTGTCCCCTCTGAACACTCCCAGTGCTGCCGCCCTTCCCTCTGTCCCCACAGTGCCCTGTCCCTTCCCAACGTGCCGTGGGTTTATGCCTGTTCCTCCCCCAGGAATAAAGATCCCCGAGAGCTGCGTGCACAGGGTGCGGGAGGAGCTGAAGCAGATGGATGAGGACGTGAAGCGGAAGCACAGCCGGCTGCTCCAGGCCCAGGAGCAGGGCCCACCCTTCTCCCTGCCACTGCACGTCCTGCCAGCGCCCCGGCTGCCCCTGCCCCTGCCCTCCCTGTGCCAGGACGAGATCCTGGACTTGACCTACAGCCCTCCCAGCAACAGCATTCACGACGTGGTGATGAACCCGGAGCCCGGGGCGCTCTGCTTCTCCTCGGAGCCCCCCCTGCAGCCCCCCCAGCAGCACGGATTGTCCTTCAGCTTCGGCCTGGAGGGCTCTGTGGCCCCCGGCCCTGCCCGGCACGAGCCCCCGGCCCTGCCCCCCCCGGCGCCCCTGCAGCCACAGGAGGATTTTCTCCAGCAAGACGGGAATATCAATTTTAGAGAGATCCTGGAGGACATGCTGAGGACGTTCCCCCAGGACAGCCTGCTCCCCCAGGAGCGCCAGAGCGTGATCCAGTTCAGTGGGCCCTTCCCGGATTTCTGAGAGCCAGCCGGGAATGCCGGTGGAGCTCGGATGCCGTGGATCCACATCCTCTGCTGCAGAGGTGAGAGCTGAGGAGCCCTGACTTTTCTACTGGTTTGGAGTGACCCTTTTCTGGCTTTGAGGGAAGAAAAGGCCTGTAGTTCCTGAAAGCAAAGTTTATTTATATATCCTATTGAGTCAGGCATGTGCAGGTTTGGATGGAACAGGCCTGGGGGTTCTGCTGGGCCGAGAGGCTCTGCTGTGTCGAGTCCTGCTCTAGGTCAGGTGTGGGACTGAGGGGAGACCCCCCTCCTCTGGCCACCCCACAGACTACTGAGTGTCCGAGCCAGGCCAGGCCCTCCCCAGCCTTCCAGCCCAGTGTTCCACAGGCTCCAGAGCTGCCCAGTGACCAGTGTGCTGGTCCCTGGGAAAGGTGGGAGCCCAGTCCCCCAGCTTGGGCTGCCCCAGCCCTGCTGTGGACCCTGCAGCTGCACTGGAGGGCCGGGATGAAGGGGAATGGAGTCAGCAGCTGCTGAGCTCAGGTGTCCCCTGGCAGAGCTGAGCAGGTGTAGCCGAGATACCCAAAAACTGCCTGTGCTGCCCTTCCCTTCCTGGGCAAAGGACCTTGGGCTGCCTGAGCTCTGTGGGAGAGGTGGAACTGGATGCACCCCCATGGTGACAGAGCTTCGGTCTGTCAGAGCTCAGCCAGGTCGGGGCCAGTGGGATTCCCTGGAGCAGAAGGGCCCTGTGTCCCCCGTCCTGCACTTTAACCTCACCAGGTTGCCGTGACCAGCCATGCTTTGGCCAGTTTCCTGCTGTCACATGTTGTCCCTTCCCCTGGCTGTCCCGCTGGTCCTGTGCTGTCCTTGGCTAGGCCATGGACCCCAGATCCAGACCTGGGCAGCCCAGCCCTGACCTTGGGAACAGCCATTCCCAGGCCCTGGAGGGGAAGAGCTCCCTGGTGGGTGCCAGGTGTGCAGTGTGTCACTGCCTGGGATGTGCAGTTTGGCTGCTCCTGCTGCAACCTCCCCCTCACATACCAAAGAGCAAAGGCTGCTTTGCAAAGCACTGCCCCACACCCCCGTGCCCCACGGCTGGACCAGCTGCCTCCTGCCCAGGACACAGGTGGCTCTTGGCCACCTCCAGCTGCTCCTGGCCAGGCAGCTCCTCCACCGGCCTCCAGCCTCCCCTCTGCTGGGTTTCCTTTCTCTGCTGTCACTCATCGAGCTGTTTCCTAAACGTGGCACTGGGATGTTTCCAGGGGAAGGGCCTGACACCTTCCCTGGCTGGTCTGACCCTTCCCTCAGGGAGCAGCTGGGGAAGGGGGTCCAGCCAGGAAAGCCTGGGCTGGGGTTTCCCGTGCCCTGACAGGTCAGTCTTGAGGGGCTCGAGCTTCCCAGTGCCTGGTGGTGTCCCCTCTGGGCAGGGCACTGTGACCCCCACGTGCCCCCAGGGCTTGGGACTGGCCCAGTGCTGTGGTTGGTGTTGGGAATTGTCCGGGTCCGGAGCTCCAGGAACTCCTTCCCTGACCCCCCCAGACCTGCCCTGGTGCCGCAGGGACGGGCTCTGCTTGAGGTTACTCTGGTCCTTCCCCTTCATTCTGGGGGCCTGTCCTCACCCCCCTCCCCAGCTGCCTCCCACCACCCCTGTGGTCAGGGGCACATTTCACTGCACCCCAGGAAACCTCCTTTACCTCAAAGTGATCACCAAAGACGGGGGAGCCCCCCTGCTGCTGCCCCCCAGCTCTGCTCCTCTGGCCCCCAGCAGCCTCCCCTGGGCCGGGCAGAGCCAGGTCCCCCCCCAGACCCTCCCCTACCAAAAGCACGTCCCAGCCCTCGCCCTGGCAGAGGCCCTGTGGCACCACTCGCTCGGGGCTGAATTCTTGGTAAGGAGGGAAAAGGACGCCAGGAAAACCCAGCTCAGAGAGGCTTAAACTCAGGAATAGCGAGGGGGAATTCCCTGCTGAGCACCCTCTGCTGTCACCGGAGCCTTACCTGGTGGCTTTGACCTTAACTTTAAAATATATGCAATCCTTCCTCCCTGGTCTCTGGGAAGACAGAGAGCACCTTCAAGGAATCCCTTCCCTGCCCCAATCCTGTGTTTTGTCAGGGTTAATAATATGTAACATTATCTTTTAACTAAATTATTCTGCCGTTGTCCTACTGATTGTATTTTTAATGAGTCCCTGTTTTCTTCCCTGACACCTTTTTGTTGGCACTTTTTAATCCGCTTGTTGTTTGCCTTTGGTTTCTATGTGTATTTATACTTAATGGAATTGTATATATGTAAAGAAATTTTTTTTAGAATATGTGCCTTGGACTAATAATTCCTGAATTTTCTACTTGCCTCAGAAGGATAATTTTTCATTCTGCTCAGTAAAAATGCAACGGAAGCCACATGTGAGATTTCTGTAAGTCCCAGCTCTGTCTGTGTGTCTGTCCATCCAACCTGCCCCGGGATCCCAGCTGGGACTTGGATCAGGAATCCAGGGTCCTGCTGGCAGCTGGACTTTATCTCTCCCGTGTCACTAACTCAGTGGTATTGAGGGCTGTTGTCCCAAACCTCTCCCTGTCCCTGGGAGGAGGCGCTGCCTGTGTGGAGGATCCTTGCTGAATCCAGCCTGGGCACTGGCCTTGGACGAGGCAGCTCCTGCCGGCTTTGCTGGGCAAACACAGATAACGGAGCTGCTGTTCCAGCGTGTTCCTGCAGCTGGAGCTGCCGCGGTGCCGCGACGTCTCTCTGCTGTCCCTGGGAGGTGGGACAGGGGGAGCCCCAGCGAGTGACCCGGGCTCCAAAACCACCCCCCTGCCCAGAGCGGGATCCTCCCGGCATCCCTGAGGTGCCAGGCTGGAGACAGACAGGGATCAGACTTGGGGGACCCCAGCAAAGTCCCCGGGGCTCGTCCCTCTCCTCCCCAGCCCCACACTGAGGACTGTGGATGTGGTGACCCAGCACCGCCCAGGCCCTGGGGAAGAGGTGCTCATTGTTCCTGCACGGCCCTGGCAGAGCCCCAGCTGTCCCTGCCTGGCACAGCTGCCCCTCTGGGGGGGACAGTGGCCCCCCTGGGCTCAGCCGGGCACAGCTGTGCCCAACAAACCCTGACACACCGCCCCGAGGAGGAGGAGGATGGTCCTGCCCACAGTGGTCACACCTGTCCCTGTGGCAGGTATTTCACCATGTTCCAAGACAACTGGATTCTGTTTTGCAGGAATTCTCCAGGCTGAGACTTGTGCCACTGCTGGACCCACACTCTGCTGTCCTGCCCAGCCGGGAGGGGGCTCGGGGACAGGAGGGATCCCAGAGGGGACACACACCTTCCCCTGCTCTGCCTTTTCCCAGGGAGCCCCTCGGGAGCTCACCCCGGATTTGTGGGCACTTCCTCCTCACCGAGGATTATCCCCGCTCAGGCTCAGGAGTTGCATAAGCTCTCGGCTGCCAGCAAAGCTCCAGATTCTCCCCGGCCCCATCCCCACCCCTCATCCCGACACCACGGCTGTTCCTCGGGTCTTTATTGCAGGGGACTCAGTGACTGTGAGGGAGCTCGGGCTGTCCCTGCCCGCGGTGCCGCGGCCCCGGGGGCTCCGTCCAGCGCTGCACGCCGGGATTCGGGGCTGCCCCACCAGGGGCTGGGTTGGAGGCAGCCCGTCATGGGGCTGGAGGAGGTTCCGTGGGCAGCGGGGCCGGCCGGGCAGGGGGGCAGCGGAGCACAGCTACAGGTAGGCAGGGAGGTCCTTCTCGATCACCTGCGGGGAACAGGGAACGTCGTGTTCCAAAAACATCCCCATCCTTCCCCTCCTCCCCGGCCTGGCACAGCTGCACCCCAGCACTTACATAGGGATCATCCATCGGGCTGAACCTCTTCACTACTTGGCCCTCCCGGTTAATGAGGAACTGTGGGAGTGAAGCAACACCCAGGGAGTGAGGCCAGCGGTCAGCTGGGCCCCCGGGGAGCTCGTGGGGGGTTTGGCTGCTGTTGCCCTCAAAGACCAGCTCGTCCCTCAGCTGGTTACTGTGCCCTGGGACAGGGCAGGGGCTCCCAAGGGTCTCCAGGCACAGGAGCCCCTCGGGATGTTCCTGCCCTGACATCCAGGGTAACGGCACAGAGCAGAGCCCGGGTGTGAGGCTCCCCCTCCCCTCACACCTCGGGGACCCCCCAGCTCCCCAGAGCCCAGCACAGCCCGGAGGAGGCAGCTGTGTCCTACCTTGGTGAAGTTCCACTTTATTGCACTAAGAGAGAAAAAACAGGAGTGAGTTTGGGGCAGAAAAACCCTTCCTCAGGTTCCTCAGTCCCGAGCCAAGCCCTCCCAGCCGGCTGGGGGTCTCCAGGGTCCCCCCTCCCACACTCACTTGCCCAGGGTGCCTCTGCCCTTGGGCTGCTCCTTCATCCACTTCCAGAGCGGGTGGGCGTCGTCCCCGTTGACGTCGATCTTGCTGTACATGTCGAACTTCACCCCGTAATTCTCGGCAAATGCCTTGATCTGAGCGTTGTCCCCGGGCTCCTGAGAGGTGACACCGGGACCGTGAGGGTCCCCAGGCCCTCCCGGCACTCCCGGGGAGCCCTCGCCCCCTCCACACGCACCTGCTTCCCAAACTGGTTGCAGGGAAAGCCCAGGATGTGTAAACCTTTCTCAGCGTATCGGGCGTGCAGGTCAACAAGCTGAGTGTAGTTTACCGCGGTTTTGCCTCATTTGGAAGCGACGTTGGTGACGATACAGACGCAGCCCCTGCAGGAGGGGGGGTCAGCAGCCCCTCACCCGCCGGGGCGCGGCCAGCGCCGCTCCCGGGTTATGCAAGAGCCGCTGCGGCTCCGCCTCGCCCGGGGCAGAGTCCCGGCCCCGGACCCCTGACCTCCCCTGACCCCCCCCCTCCGGCCCCCTGACCCCCCCTG
>WEIV01023030.1:258761-274720 GCA_013390005.1 Calyptomena viridis
CGGCAGCGCGGGCAGCCCGCGGGGCCTGGCGGGCAGCATGGACGACGAGGAGGAGACGTACCGGCTGTGGAAGATCCGCAAAACCATCATGCAGGTCCGGGGCGGGAACGGGGCGGCCGCGGGGCCGCGGGGTGTGCGGCAGAGCCCCCCGCCCCTTCCCTGATGCCGGTGCCGCTCCCGCAGCTGTGCCACGACCGCGGGTACCTGGTGACCCAGGACGAGCTGGACCAGACGCTGGAGGAGTTCAAGGCGCAGTTCGGGGACAAGCCCAGCGAGGGCCGCCCCCGCCGCACCGACCTGACCGTGCTGGTGGCTCACAACGACGATCCCACCGACCAGATGTTCGTGTTCTTCCCCGGTGAGCGGCGCGGGCCCGCGCGGGGGCGGGGAGAGGGGGCTCTCGGTGACCCCGGGCCCGGTTCCTTCCCTAGAGGAGCCCAAGGTGGGCATCAAGACCATCAAGATGTACTGCCAGCGCATGCAGGAGGAGAACATCACCCGGGCCCTGATCGTGGTGCAGCAGGGAATGACCCCCTCGGCCAAGCAGGTGTGTGGGCCCGGGGCCGTGTCCCCCCGAGGGGTAAATGTGGTCTGGTTTAGGTAAATTAAGGCCCAGAAGTCTCTTTCAGAGAAGAACTTTCACTAAAGGCTGTTGTGCCTTTACACAGGCTCTGCCTGAGCATCAGAGGGACTTTAACCAGAGCAGCACAGCCCGGGGCCCTTGGGCAGTTGGGGAGGAAAAGGGGAAGGAAAAGGGGATGTTTCCCAGTGTCCAGGAGATCCGTGTGCTCATTCCCAGCACAGGGTGACCCCGGGTGCTCTGGGCACTGCCAGGTTGTCCCAGCTGCCCCTGACAGGCCTTTCCCTTCCAGTCCCTGGTTGACATGGCTCCCAAATACATCCTGGAGCAGTTCCTGCAGCAGGAGCTTCTCATCAACATCACGGAGCACGAGGTGAGTGGGGGGCTTGTCCCCAGCTGTGTGGGGGGCTGTCCCTGGCCCTGGGTCACCTCGGTGCCCGTGTTTGCAGCTGGTCCCAGAGCACGTTGTCATGACCAAGGAGGAGGTGACAGAGCTGCTGGCCCGATAGTATCCTTTGAGTGGCCCTGTCCCTGTGCTTCCCTGGGGCTGTGGCGTGTCCAGAGCTTCTCCTTGACTCCCAGCACAGCAAACTGAGGGAGAACCAGCTGCCCAGGATCCAGGCCGGGGACCCCGTGGCCCGGTATTTCGGGATAAAGCGTGGGCAGGTGAGAGCAGGTGCTGAGGCAGCAGCTCCTGTGCCAGGGCAGGGAGGGGATGATCCCTGGGGGTGTTTCAGGGCTCTGGCAGCAGGGAAGGCTCCCCCTGCCCTGAGCTCCGGGTGGTTCCTGCAGGTGGTGAAGATCATCCGGCCGAGCGAGACGGCGGGACGGTACATCACCTACAGGCTGGTGCAGTGAGGGGCTGGGTGAGCAGCCGGGGGGCTCCGGGCACTGCTGGGGCTGCATGGGATGGGCCAGGGGCAACAGGAGGTGGCTCCTTCCCGAGAAATGTCCCAGAGCTTGGCTGGCTCGAGGGGGAGCTGTGGGGGCAGAGCAGGGCGAGGCTCCCCCGTCACCCCCCAGAACGTTCTGAGTTTGAGGGACCCACAAGGATCGTCGAGTGCAGATCAAACCCACAACCTGGGCATTCTCAGCACCAGGCTCTGCCCCACTGGGCTCATCTCCGGGCCCTGTGCCCCCGTTCAGACTGTGCCCATTGGGGTTCAGGGTTCCTTGGGGTCTGCAGGGAGGGTTGGTGGGGTGGGAGGGGATTCCCACCCTCAGTTCTCTCTCTTCCGGGTGTGAGGGGTTGTGTGACACCTCCCAATCTCCCCACCCACCAGCACTTCACAGGCACTGAGATTCCTGCCCTTCCAGGGACGGCCAAGGAAATCCTCTTTCCACGTTTCCTCTGCAGTCACTGGGCCTCATTCTCTGTTTCCCAGCCTGGACTTTGCTGTAACCCCTCAGTCCCACCCGGGACTCAGCCCTGGAGTCCTGGGGTGAGTGGGAAAGGCCTTTGCTTCCCTGTTTATGGGCTCTTGTTTGTAATAAAGGTTTGTACCTTCAGTGCTCTGCGTCGCTCAGACTCTCCCTGGGGCAAAGCCTCCAGATTCTGAGTTCTTGTATTTTTTGACTCTGTTGTTTAAACTCCAGAAACACTTGTGTTTGCAGTGCTTGGCCTCCCAAGCCTGGGGGGGTCTGGCAGACTGATCTCAGGGACCAGCATGGCTTGGAACACACGAGTTTTATTTATTTTGTGGAAGTGAACACAGCAAGACATGACAGCATCGAGCAGCAAACAGTGCATGGCCACAGCCAGGAGGGAGCTGTCCCCAGGGGAAGCTCAAGCACAGCCTTGCCCTTCCCTCCCTCACACTCATCCTCATCATCCTCACACACACGGTACCACAGCGCTCCCACATCCTCCTGCTGCCCTGGGAATGGCCTGGGGGGAAATCCCAGCTGTCCTGGGGAGGAGCTGTGGGGCAGAACAGCCCCCGGGGGCTCCAGCTCTTCCCTGGCTCAGCCCCAGGCCAGTCCCTGTGAGTTAAAGTGGGGTTTGTACCTTTGCTGAGATGTGTCTCCATGGGACCTCCTGTGCCTGAGACCCCCCAGCACCCCCAGTCTGTCCCACAAGCAGGAAATGGAAGGAAACGGCTCTCAGCTCATTCCAAGCTGAAAATCTACTTGTCTCTCTGTGCCTCAGTGCAGAAAAGTCTCGTAGCTTTAAAAAAATACCCACTTTGGCTTCAGTCTGTTTGCCAGCAGAGGTAGTGGAGTCATGTTGAAGGGTTGATTCATCTCTTAAAGAAAAGGAAGCTGAAGGTTATACTGGCCAGGGCTGGGCTCAGGCCACGGTGGCCCTGAGGAGGGGAAGGAAGAGGCACCGTGGGGACTTGCTCCACCCCGAGCTCCAAAAGCAGAGAGTTAGTCCTGGACTTGCAGCACAGCTTTCTGGAGACCAAATGCCTGTAGAACCAAGTCCCTGAGAGGTCCCTGCAGCCAGCCAGACAGACAGACATCACAGCCTGTGGCTGCTCTTTGCATGGCTCCTGCCAAGGGGAGAAATGCCCAGCACTCCAAATGCCCAGCACTCCAAATGCCCATCAATCCAAATGCCCATCAATCCAAAAGCCCATCAATCCAAATGCCCATCAATCCAAATGCCCATCAATCCAAAAGCCCATCAACCCAAATGCCCAGCACTCCAAATGCCCATCAATCCAAATGCCCATCAGTCCAAATGCCCAGCACTCCAAATGCCCATCAATCCAAATGCCCATCAATCCAAATGCCCAGCACTCCAAATGCCCATCAATCCCAGCTCCCCAAGCAGCAGTGCTGACACCCTCAGTGGGGCTGGGACCGCCGGGGGTGCCCGGGTGGCTCTGGGGCAGGAAATCCATCCTGAGCTCTGGGTGCCAGGTGCAGTCAGGTGCCATGGAGGGACATCCCTGAGCACGGCTTGGCACAGCCCCAAAGCTGAGCCCCCCTCTGGGTGAGGAGGTGCAGGGGCTCTGACCCCACCACGCCGGTGCTGCTCTGGCCATGTCCCTGTCCCGGGAACTGCCCCTGGTTCCATCTGTCCCTGGTGCCCTTCCCCTGCCCACTCCTGTGCCACCCCCCCAGCAGCCTCAGCTCCCTTCCAGCCTCAGGATGACCAGGTCCTTTGACTTGTCTGCCCTCAATCTCTGCAGCACTCAGGGATTCAGGGGCACAGCAAAAATAAAACACCTGGCACAGGTACAGCCCTGGGTTCCTTCCCAGTCCTGAATAACAAGCACACGAGGAGGGTCTGCCTGGCCTGAGCTCCTCCCCGGGAAGGTTCTTCATGGCTGCTGGGCTGAGTCAGGTCCTGGCAGGCTGTGACCCCATTCCTGGGTGGGAGCCGAGGGGCTCAGGGGGTTTTGTGTGAAAGCTCCAGCCAGAAACCAGCCAGGACTCGCCTGCAGCTGACACACCAAACCCCCACGGGCCACCACGGCTCTGAACATCCCCTCCTACCCTTCCAAATCCCAGTGTCCCACACCTGGGCAGTGTCCCACATTTGCCCCTTTCCCATCACGGTGTCCGTGGTGCTTCTGTCCAGTGGCTCAGATGAGCCGGGGCTGCAGCTGGACCGAGGTGTCCCTGGGGGTGGTGGGGACGTGGCTCTCAGGGGGCTCCTCTGGGTCACTCTGCTCATCTCCGGGGCTGCAGCACCGGGGGCCGAGACCCTCCACATCCGACTGGCCCCCACTGCAGCTGCGGCTCCGCGGGCCCTCACTGCCCTCGTCACAGAACTGGGCATCGTCCGTGCTGGTCTCACTCCCCTGCTTGGTCAGGTGGGTCCGTGGCTCCCCCCCGTCCTCCAGCTCAGAGTCGGAGTCCACGGAGCGGTCGCCGGACTCTGCAGGACAGAGGAGCCCTGTCCACGCTCCAGCCCAGCACTGCCAGGGCAGCAGGAGCTTCGTGCAGCAAATCTGGGGTCCCCGGGGCAGGGGAAGGGGGTCTGTGCCCGCTGTGCCTCCAGAGGCACCTTTGCCCACCAGGAGCCCCCAGTGCCCTTCACTGACCTGCGAGTGAGTCAGCACTGAAAGCCAAATTCCCCTTCTCCGAAGGCAGCTCCAGGTAGGGGACGGTGCCAGGGGCAGACGTGGGCTGGGAGCCTTCATGGGCCTGGGAGGGACACGGATGGTGGTGAGGGCAAGGGGGAGAGGGGTTCTCGTTCTTGTCTCCAAAGAGGCCCTGAGGGTCCCCCCTTCCCAGAGATTCCCACCTCCTCCGTGGCTCCTGAACTGCGTCTGCCGGGCTCCTTGTGCTCAAAGATGGTGGGGTAGAAGATAATGAGGGCCTCGATGATCCGAGCTTGGTGGGGATAATCCACCAGCGAGGACAAGGAAATCGTGGCATCCGTGGGCCTGGGGCGCATCAGCGTTGGCCCAAAGACAATGCCCAGGTTGCCTGAGGTCATCTTGTTGTCCTGCTCCACTTCCACGATCCTGGGAAGGAGGAGGAACTCGTGATAGCGAGGAGGGAGAAGGGCAGGGCTGTGGGAGATGCTGGGCTGGAGCACACGAGCCTCGTGAGCAGGAGAGAAGCAGTTGCAGCCGGGGACCCTCCTGCACTCCCTTCCCGCCCCAGGGAAGGCGTCCAGCACCCACGGGGGCTCCGTCCCTGCCCCTCTCACCTCCTCAGGTGCTGCAGGAGGTACTGCAGCGTGGCCATGTTCTCGCAGGGCAGCTCCTTGAGCAGCTCCCGCAGCCTCAGCACCAGGCCCAGCACCACGCGGTCGGTGTCGGCCCCTCTGTCCACCAGCTCGGGGCCGCCCTTCCCGCCCCGGCCCTTGGCCTCAGTGCCCTGCAGGCTCTCCTTGGCCAGTCCCATGAGCTCGTTGTACATTCGGAAGGGCATGAGGGGCTCCGGCAGCTGCGGGGAGAAGAGGGGAGGTGGTCCCGGTCCTGGGGCAGCTCCCACCTCCCCCAGACCCGACCTGTCCTGCCCTGCTGAGCAGGGGACGCCTGGGGCCTTTCAGTGGGGAAACGTCCCTGGAAGTGCTCAGGGTTGGAAGGGGCACCCTGGTGTAGTGGAAGGTGGGGGGTGGAATGAGAGGAGCTTTAACATTCCTTCCATTCCAGGGTTCCACGAGTCTGTGACTCCCTGTGCTGCAAACTCTCTACCCAGAGGTGAAGTTTATTTATCCATGTCCTGGAGCGTGTCAGTGCAGCCTCGTTAGTCCTGGCCAAGGAGCATTGGGGAAGTTCAAGCCAAAAGCAGCATTTGATCCACCCGTGGGTGTTCCCTGCTGTGTCCAGGTGCAGGGATTTCCTTTTTTCCTGGAAAAGCCCTGGCTGGGTAGGCCCAGCAGCAGGTTCCCCAGCGGGCAGGAGGTGGCTGGGAAGAGGTCAGGGATGGGTTGTGCTGGGGGGGGAAGGCAGGATGTGAAGGGCCCAGGATGTGAAGGGCACGGCTGCAGTGGAGGTGGGGCTGCAGGGGGGGAAACTCTGCTTTGAAGGTTGTGTGAAGCAGCCAGAGCTGTTGTTGGCTGCTGGCTGTTCCACATGGCTGGTGCTGTTTTCAGAGTGGCTTAAACGGATGTTTTGGGGACAGGCTGCCTCGAAGCAGAGGTGGTTCCCTCCATCCAGCCCTTTACAGAGGGAGTTTAACCCATTTCTCTGCAGCAAGGGGTCGAGTTGGGGCTCAGGGCTGAGTTCCCTGTCTTGTTCTACTCCACTTCTCTTTGGAGAAACCACGGAGGCAACTGAGAGCCCTTCAGTCCCGGTGTGCAGGAGCCCAGGGACACTGCTCCCTCCCTGAGGTAAAGTGGAGGAGCCCTTCAGAGAGGTCACATGGAGAGAGGCAGCACAAAAGGAGTTAAATGTCCCTGAGGCAGAAGCAGCTTCCGCTTTTTCGGTGGCTGTTGGAGGATGTGGGTGATGCTGTTTGCACTGAAAGTTTGGGGACAGGGAGGGGGGGCCTGGGGCTGCCGTGGGCCACCTGAGGAGCAGAGACCCCACTGAGCCCAGCCCAGGGTGATCCAGGGGGCAAAGACCCCGTGAGTCCAGCCCAGGGTGCTGGGAGGGGCAGAGCCCACCCCGGGGGGATGTGACTCAGCCTGTGCAGGGTGACCTTTGCTGGCCCCTTCCCCTTTTCAGGACCCAGTTCCCCAACTGGGGGAGGTGGAGGGTTTGGTGCTTCTGCACATCTTGTTTTGTGGCTGTGACAGTGTGGGGGGAGCTGGGGGGGGTCACTGTGGCTCCACGTCCACAGCTGACCTGCTGCTCCCCACACCCCCAGTCACTGAGGGTCAGGCAGGATTCCTCCTCCTGCCACCTCCCCTGCCTCCCCCACAGGAGGTACCTGTCTCAGGTAGAGCTTCAGGACGTTGCTGATGTCGTGGGGGGAGGCCTGGGACAGCTCCACCAGCTCCTTCCCATTCTCAAAGGCCTGGCAGAGCTTCTCCACACGGGTCTTGACGCCGTTAACTCGGTAGATGCCCTGTAAAGAGGGAAGTGAGGGCAGATGTTCCTCTTCATGTGTGCACGGGACAGTGAGCTGTGGCTCCCACCCTCTCCTCTTGGGGTGGGAAATCCCTTTGAGAAGTCCCTTTGAGGGATATCTCCTTCCAGCTCAGTCATTCCTGCTTCACAGGAAAGTGGGAGGCAGGAGAGCTGAGTTTCCAAGGGTAGAATTTGGGGTATCTGGGCCAAGTTCATCTCTGGGACTCTCTGGCTCCCTGACCCACAGAAATCTCTAATCAAGCCTGTTGGTTTTCCAGAGGATCCTTCCAAGGGCTGAGCCAGCTGAGCAGGAGGAGGAGGGAGGAGAGTGGGACTCACCTTGGTTTTCAGAGCCCTTTTCTCGATCTCTGAAATGCATTTCTTGACAATGAAGGGGATCCCGTCCGGGCTGCCCCGAGACGCCTTTGTGAAGTCCTGCCCGAAGAGCTGCAGCTTCCCCTGGAGCTTCTTGTGCCCACACTGGATGGCCAAGGTCTCCAGGCACTTCTTGTGGCAGGCCAGGTAGCACTGGAAGAGAGAGGGTGGAGGTGGGAGGGCAGCTAGAGAGAAACACCAGGAACATGCTGGAAGACAGGAAAAACACCTTGGAGACACTGCAGGACCCATGGAAAGCACCTGGAACCCTCCCCACAGGAGGAATGTCCTCCAGAACACGGGCAGAGCTGGGCTCAGGTGGGTCCCACCCCCAGCTCTCTTCCCACTTCTCTCAACTCACGTTCTCACACTCAGCTCCCTGGAAATACACGTAGCTGTTGCACTCCCGGCACTTGGAAGGGGCACGGAGCTTCCTGAGCCGATGGGTCTGGGCAGCCTTGGACAAGCCAACATTCCGGAAGGGCCCCGTGGGAGCCGTCAGCTCCGGAGTGATCCCATTGATGCCTGTGGGCAGAGCAAAGGAACTGGGAGCTCAGGCACAGCTGGAGCAGGACAGGGACTGTCACTGGTCTGAGCAGGGCAGAGGCAGCACCACAAGGGAATCTCCAGCAATCACTGGGTTTGCCTCCAGAACTGCTGGATTTGGGAAAAGCAGCCTGCAGGGAGCTCTGCTGGTGGGGGCAGCACTGTCCCCTCCCACACTGACACCTACTCTGCTCAAAGTGGGGGGTGGTCTCATCCTTCTCCTCCAGCTCCTCACTGGAGGACACGGTCCCGTTGGAAGAGAGCCTGTGGAGCTTGTGGCTGAATTCCCCTGTCCAAGGAAAACCCACAAACTGGTGAATTGCAGGCAAAGCTGTTTCTCTTCTGAGAAGTCACCCCACTCCACCCCACCCCATCCCAAACCATCAGAGACCGGGGTCAGCTCAGTTATTTACAGCAGTTTTCTCACAAGGCAGTAAGACAAGGGTTGGTCCTGCCTAACTGGGGTGCTCTGGATTTGGACTGGCTGGACTGGAAGGGGGTCCGGGGCTGTTCCTGTATCTACCTGAGCTGGAATCCAGGCTGCTATCAGCTGCATCAGCAACAGAGGTTGGCCAGGATTTATGGACCTGGTGTCCCCTCCCACCTGCAGAGAGAACACACAGTCCAGTGGGATTGCTGTCTGTGTGCCAAGGGGAACAGCCTTGGGAGAAACACTAGGAGAAACTGGAATGACTAGCTCAAGCTGATACTGAAGGGGTGGCATCATCCATTGAGTGATACCCAGCAAGGAAAAGGGGATGGGAAAATGGAGAATGGTCTGTTATGGAGAAAAACCCCACAGGTCTGGTTCAGTGTCCTTCAGGGAATTCAGCTCGGGGGGGTCCCAGCCCCTCCCACTGCTCACCTCTCCTCTCAGCTGCCCCGGTCCCACTCGGAGCCTCCTTGGCTCCTGCACCCCCTTCAGAGCCAGCCCTGGCCCCCTCGGCACTCGTGGAAAACTCACTGGCATTGAAGCTGCCCTTCCGTGTCCGAGTAAAGGGAGACCTGGATGGGAAAAGGGGATGTGGATGGGAGGGAAGGAAGAACACTTGGAAACCTTGTCCACGGCTGCTCTCCACCAGTCTTGGGATGCACAGCTGTCTCTTAAATACTCGACAGCCCACCTCATCCATCGAAGGATGTGAGGGGGATTCCAGGCTGGTCCAGCCCCAGCATTCCCAGCAGGAGCTGCCTTGGGAACGCTGAAGGCATCCTGGCTCCCGCAGGAGGGCGTGGGCGGCCACGGCAGCGGGAGATGAGCGGGGAGGGTTCCCCTCCCGTCTCTTACCAGGCGTTGTGGGACACGTAGGGCTCGAAGTCGTACTGGACATCGGGCTCGTCCCCGCGCTGCAGCTGCCGCACGTGGGACACGTACTGCTGGCCCGGGTCGTAGAGCTTGCTGCTCTCACACAGCGTCTGGAAGTTCACGGGCAGCGGCGCCGTCTGCATGTGCATGATCTGGTAGAAGGAGACGGTGGCCTGAAAGTGAAGTGGAGAGAGACTGGCATGAGCTTTGTGAGCTGAGGGACGGGAGGAGAGGGAAAAGATGCTCCAGGTCGGGTGGGAAATCGAGAGCAGAGGAAGCGGGAGGGCCGGGTTAGGTGGGAAATCAGGAGCACGGAGCAGCACTTGGTCTGCAGCCTTGAGCCTTGGTTTTTCTGAGCGAGGGAAAGGGGAGCTCTGCACCCACCTGGACCCCTGGTGAACAAGGTCAGCCCGGCTGGCCCAGCTGGGAGGCAGCTCTGGAGCAGGGCACAGCCACCCCCTGCCCCCACCCAGCCCCACTCACCGTCTTGATGACCTGGTCGGTCTGTTTGATGAGCTCATGGATCTGGCGCAGGGAGTTCACCTTGGTGTCCTCCAGCTCCTGCTTCTGCGTGTTCGCGTCGGCCACGCAGGTGCGATACGTGGCCATGGCCTCCTCTGCCTGGGGTCAGGAGAGCAGGGGGTGGGAAAAGCTCCACGATGAGGAGAACCAGAACAGCCCCTCCGTGTTCCTCCAGCCATTCCCACGCCACACTCAAGGCTCCAGGGGTCTCAGCTCACTCCACGTGGCTCAGGGCCGCTCCCATGCAGGGACAGCAGAAGCAAGGAGGCTCCTCCTTCCCACCTTGTTCTTGGCTTCCTCTTCCAGCCTCCTCTTCTTGTCCAGGGTTTTGGTGGTGATGCTGCTGGTTGTGTTTTGCTGTTCCTCCTCCGCCTTCACCGCCACGTACTTGGCCTTGTCGTGCTCCTCACTGCGCTGCATGTACGTCTGCTTGGCCTTGCGCAGGTTCCCCTCCGCCTCTTGCTGCCAGGGTGAGCCACGACCAGGTGAGGGTGGCACCCAGAGGGGCTCGCCAGCCCCTGCCAGCTCCCCATCACCCCCCGAGGGTGATGCAGAGGCACCCGAGCACCCAATGCCACCAGAGAGGGGCAGGGGGTCCAGCATTCTTAGAGGGGGACGTGTCACGGGGTGCTCCAGACTGGGATTGGGAACACGAAGCCAGTCCCTCACCAGTTTCCTCTGTGCCCGGTGCCACTGCTCCTTGATCTCCTTCCTCCGCTTCTCGTGTTCCAGGCGTCTCACCGTCAGTGGCTGGAGCAGGAGGGAGGAACAGCCCTGTGACCCCTGAGCTGAGCATTCCTGCTCTGCCTTCGCCAAGGCTTTGCAGGGAGGAGTGACCAGCACAGGCCACTATAGCTCCCAGCATGTCACAGGCACTGGTTTGTGCCAGGGATGAAAATCCACAGCCTGGGAAGTGCTGGATGCAGGTTCCCTCTGGACAGAGCTAAGGAAGAGCCACCCCTGCAACGCCAGCCCCAGGAAGGACCCTTAACCCCCTCACCTGCAGGAAGGATTGGTGCTGCAGGGTGCTGGCTGCCTGCAGAACCGATGTCCCGTGCTCCGTGTCCTGCTCCAGGGCCAGCAGGTAGATGGACAGGAAAGGCATGTTGGTCTGGGAAATGGGAGAACACATGGCCCTGAGCCCCAGCACTTGGCATGAGCCCAAGGAGACAGATCCTCTGGGGAGGAAGGGCCAGAGGTGTGGTGAGGCTGGAGGCTCCTGGTAAAAGGCCCATCCTGAATTTTGCCAGGCAGAGCTCTGGAGAGCTGCCTGCGTGTTCTCCCAGGCTCTGGAGCTGGGGCATGTGGAATGGGCTCTCCATGGCTGCTGCCTCCTGATCCAGCCTGGCACTGGGGGCTTTAGGGACATGGGGACTTACCTCCTGGCTGATGGTTTGCTTGCAGCTGTTTGCCATCTTCTGGAGCCCTTTGGCAAACTCCATCTCTGGAAGAAAAGGGTTGGAAGTGAAAAGACACATGAGACACTGGGATTTCCCTGGTGGAATCCAATCTTCTTTTGAAAAATAAATCAGGAACTTGAGGAGTGATGTTCCCACTGCCCTGGCAGTGTTGGACTCCCCTCAGCCCAGAGCTCAGCCCCACTCCAGGGGGGACCCACCCACCCTCCTGCTGCTCACCCAGCGTGGTCCTTTTCTCCAGGTATCCGATCAGGTCCTTCATGTACTTGGAGATGGTTTTGGCATATTGGAGAGCAGCATCCACCCCGCCCTCACAGCGCTGCAGCATCACATCCACCTCCTCGGCCGGAGGGCGGGCTGTGGTGGGACACTGTGAGCTTCCAGGGCAAACCTCCCCATCTCTGTGCCAGCACCGTGCTGTGCCGGAGTCCTGCCAGCCCCGGTGCCAACAGCTCTGCTGCCTCTTCCCAGCCAGGGAGCTGCACTGGTTCCAACTCAGCCAGGTACTCCCACCCCAAAATCCCCCAGACTCGTCCTGCTTACCCGTGTCATAGCTCTCCATGCCCGAAGGCACACCATCTCCTCCAGGCCCGGGTATCCCCCCATAGAGGCTCTCCATGCTCTTTGTGAATGTGGAAGGAAAAGGGACAGGTCAGCCAAGCAGATGGAGGGGAAGATTGAACCCGGAGCTGCCGGAGCCTTTTGGCTGTTGCTGGAAGTTGGGTGTGCCCTGGTTGTGCCCAGGCTGTGCCCTGGCTGTGCCCAGGAGCTCACGGGAATGTCACTGGAGAAATGCCCTGCTCTGGGCTCACACCAGGGCTGAGGGGAGCAGCCAGGTCCCTGTGCCATCCTGAGCCCATCACTCACCTGGTTCTGGTCACTGGGTGGGATGGAGAGGATGGTGCTGCTGTCCACCTCCCCCATGAGGAACTCGGACACCCTGTGGGGACAGGGAGAGGAGCAAAGCTGAGCTCAGCACAGGGACAGTGACACGGGCTGTCACCCGGCTGACCATCTCCAGGGAACAGCTGCCCCGAATCCCTTACGTGCTGCTGAAGGACACAGCAATGGTCTCCACAGCCTTCTCAAACTCCCGCTTGTCCACCTCGTTGTTGGATTCATAGTGGAAACCTGGAGATGAGAAATGGAGGAGCCCTGTTGCTGTGAGTACCTGTCCCTGTCTCAGCAGAAGGACCTGCCAGCTCCTGTTGGTCTCAGGGGGGTTTGGGGCTGGGGTGGGAGTTGGTGTGAGCTGAGGGAGCAGTGGGGAGGAACATTTCTATGGATTACGGACTTCTCCAGCACAGTGTCCCCCTGCTTTCTCTGGGGACTGACTTCCCTTACAGCAACCCTTGGCTACGTTTCTGTTTATTCCTGTTACTCAGGGCTGCTGCAAAACCACTGCTGGACTTGTTCCACTGCCTTCCCTGCCTCACGGTGCCTCCAGACCCTGCTCTGAGCAGGGTGGACTCCAGGAGGGCTCTTGCCTGTGGCTGAAAGAGGAACCACTGTCAGCACTGGGAACTGACACAGACGGTGCTCGGCAGACGCCCACGGCACGGCAGAACAGTGGCCAGGGCTCCTGGGCAGACCCTGGGTCACCCCTCGGGGTGAACTGAGCTCCTCCCTGAAGTGAGGAGCTGGGGTCTGCTCCCAGCCCACTCCCTCCCGTCCCCACGTGGGCCCAGCCCTCCACCCTCCCTCCACCCTCCACGAGGCTTCCTGTCCCCTGTGGTTGCTGTTGGGTGTCCAGGAAGCAGCGGGTGATGCAGGAAGTTGTTCTGTGCCTGTGGTCGGTGCAGCCACCCCCTCCCCGTGGATGACAGTGGTGGGAGGTGGTGCCCAGCTGGGATCTGGCCTCCCAGACCCCTCTCTGTAAACACCAGGGGCTGCCAGGAGCAGGATCGAATGATTTCAGTGTTTTTCCTGTGGCTGTGCCTGGAAACCCCCAGGCAGGATCTGTCATTTCTGACACTACATCATCCTTAAAGCTGAACCACAGCAAGAGGGAGCTGATGCTTTTGGCCTCTCTGCCAGTCCATGGGACTCTCTCCAGTCAGCCCCCCACCCTGACGTGGGGCAGGAGGGGAGTGGGACAGAGCTTCCAGCCCCATTGTCTCACCCTTGACTTTGGAGATGAGGGTCCCGGCAGCCATCAGGGTCTCCAGGGTGTTGAGCAGTGGGTACTTGTTGATGACCTGGCGCAGAATGCGCAGGGTTTCACCCAGGCACTCGTGGGCCAGGGACTGCTGGGGCTCCTTGGGGTCTGTAAGAGAGGGGGGCTGAGACACTGCCCCATGACCCTGTTCCATGTCCCTGTTCCATGTCCCTGTTCCATGTCCCTGTTCCATGTCCCTGTCCCACGTTCCTGCCCCACTTAACTCCCACCCCACCAGCTGTGTGCCAGGCAGGGTCCTGCCATCTCCCAGACCATGCAGCCCATCCCCTTGGCCTCGGGGCTGCCCAGGACTGGCATGACCACCTCCCCACAGCCGTGGCCATGTGTCTCCTGCCCGGCCTGGTGTTGGCAGGGGGGCAGCCTGACCTTTGAGGCACTTTTTCCACAGTAGTAACTTTTTCCCTTGAAAGCAGTTTGGGAATTTCCTCCTCACTTCCTTCCCTCCCTCCTGCCGGATGGACGCTCCCAGCCAGGAGGGATGTGGTAAGTCTGTCCAGCCTGGTCAAGCCAGGCTTACTGTGTCCTGCAGGTCTTTTCCCAGGACTGTCTCTGTGGGCTCCAGCTGCCAGCCCGAGGGTCTGGCTGGGTCCCCCCAGGGCAGAGTTGAGGCTGGGCACTGTCAGCCTGGGTAGGAGATGAGGAGCCTCCCACAGGGAAGCACTGGGAGGGGAGATTGGCACCCATGGCCTGGCCAGCCAAAAACCCCTGCCCATCCCAGCCCCCAGCTTGGGTTCAGGATGGGGTTTCTGCAAAACCAGGGCAGAGAACAGGATGTTGTGTGCCCCCCAGACTCCAGCATTGATGCATTCCCTGTGCCCCCTCAGACAGTGACAGCCACTCGTGGGCCTGCAGACCACCCAGCCCCATCCTAACAGCCTTCTCAGTGGGCTGGGGGGGCTGGGGGGCCGTGCCTGGCACCCTATGGGGCTCGGGGGGCCCTGGCAGGCGGCTGGCACCGCTGCACTGTAAACAGGAAAACGGGTGGATGAAAATAGCTCGTGGCAGGAAGCTGCGTTATCCTGGCTCTGAGCTGCAGCAGCCGCCCACCGCCCACCCACCACCTCCTCAGGGGGCTGCAGGGCCCCCGGGGGTCCCGGTGCCCTCTGGCCCAGGCAGAGAGCCCCACCCAGGAGGGGTCTGTCCTGGGGGTGCCCTGCAGTGCTGTGACAGGGGCGTTTGTCACTGCGTGGGCACCCTGGGGTGGCAGGAGCTGTGGCTGTGCCACACTCACCATCGTGTAGCACCACGTCCCGCAGATTCTCCAGGGCATCGGCGAAGCGGGCGACGTCTGCCAGCAGCTGGGAGATGTCCTCGGGGTCGATGAAGGGACCCTCCCAGCCCTCCATGGGGCTGTAGGACGTGGGGGTCTTGTGGCCCTTGGGCACGGCGCGGGGGGCTGCGGGCAGGGGGAAGCTGGCAGCACTGGCATGGCGGCTGAGGCTGGTGGGACGCTTCAGGGTGCCCACGGCGCTGGGGCTGGTGCTGAGCTTGGTGCTGGCTGGGGGCACTTCCCCCAGGCTGGAGCCCGGTGCCTCCAGGCAGTCCTTGCGGGAGAGGTCCTGAGGAGCAGGGATGAGTGTGAGGACACAGCCAGCATGGTGGAGACCCCAGCTTGGGCAGGGAGAGAGCAGCACCCCAGAACCCCCCACACCACCAGCTTGGGGGGCGGGCTGGTGTCTTCAGGGGCTGATGCCAGACCCTGCAGCTGCACTGTGCCTCAGTTTCCCCACTTAGGGATCCCCTTTGGGGACCTCAGAGACAGACCTGGGAGCCCACAGGGCAAAGACAGAGCAGGCAGGATCTGGGCAGGGTCTGGGCACTTGCCTGGCCATCCCCCACCAGCCCCTGCCAGCCCCTCTGGGTCCATGTTCATCGGGGGGGCACACAGTGACCACATGGAGGTGATACTTGTGGGTGATACCCACCGTGCTGGGGCTGCCCATCCCAGGGGGCTGAGGACCCCAGCACAGCCAAACAGCAGCAGGATCTGGCCCACACGTCCCTTCCTCTTTTTCAGCCAGTCTCATGCTGGGGGAGGGGGCAGGGACGGGGACAACTCCCAGGCCCCTGTTGGGGGTTTTGCAAGTATTTTACAGATGGAGGAAGCCCCCAGTTTCTGGGGGTGATACTGCCCCGTGGGAGGCGTTGGCACGAGGCACATCCATGGCCACGCATGGCTTGGGGACCACGCAACCAGCGAGGGTCCTTGAGCATGGGGAGGGGACCCTGCAGCCCCCAGTCCCTTCAGCAGCTCCCATCAGTGACCCCAGGCACTGACACGGGTGCGTGGGGTCTCAGCATCCCTGGCCAGGCACTGCCGGAAGCATCTTTGGCAGACACAGAGCCAAGAGCACGAGGCTTCTGTGGGCGAGGGCAAACGGGAGAGCTCAGTCCCACAGGGGCCAGACCACCGCGGGGTTGCCAGGGGCCCCAAAGGCCCCCACCTCAAAATGCCTGGGGCCAGCCCTGCCCTGTCTCCATCCCCCCGGGGCGCAGCGGCCCCGGCGCCCCCCGTCCCTCCCCTCGGTGCCCCGGGGTGCCCTGGCCGTACCGTCAGTCGCACGGTGGGCGAGCGGGGCAGCGAGTCCAGGGAGCGCTGGGGCGGGTGGGC
>WEIV01023030.1:282350-298281 GCA_013390005.1 Calyptomena viridis
CCCCGCCCCCTTTAAGAGCCGTTTCCCATGACGTCACGCCCGCAGATACTTTGTAGCGCGGGGAGGGCGGGGCCTGCGCGCACCCGGCGGAGCCGCGGGGTCTCTTAAAGGGGCCGCTCGGCGGCAGCAGGTAACGGGGGTCCCGGGCCGGGGGCTGCGGGGGGGAAATGGGAGGCTGTGTCCCGACTGCTGGTTTCGGCCGAGTTCGGCCGCGCAGCGTCCCCCCGGGGCTGCCCGAGCCTCCCCCCACCCCGGGCTGCCCCCCCGTGTCCCTATCGTACCCCCGAGCTGTCCCCACGTACCCCCTGGGCTGTCCTTGTCGTCCCCTCGAGCAGCTCCCATGACCCCCCTGGGCTGTTCGTGTCTCCCCCGGGCTTCCCCCACGCCCCAGGTGCCTGTCCGCCTCCCGGTGACTCCGCACCCCGCCTAGAGCTGCGATCCGTGCGGCGGAACCGGGTCGAGGGGCGCCGGGCCCGGGGATTGCCGGGGACGGGGGATCCGCCGAGCTCCAGGATGCAGCCATGTGGCGTGTCTGTGCTCGTGGGATGAGTGAGCAGATTCCTATACGAGTCCCCCTGGGAGGATGCCGGGGTTTTGTGGCTGTTTTGTCCCGAAAGGATCCGTCGCCCCTGTCAGACTGGGGCTCCCCCGGCCCGGTAGCTCCTCAGCATCCCCCGGTTCCAGCGGATGGGGACCTCCAGACACCTCTGTCCCCCCGTGTCACCCCATCTGCCCCGGTGCACTCCCAGAGGACTTCTGGCTCAGAATCCCATTCATGTCCGGCCCCACAGGCCGATTAGGAGGATTTCCCAGCCGGGATCCTAATCCCGGTTCCCGTTTATCCCGGCTGTGCCCGGGACCCGGTTTAGCGGGTTTAGCGGGTGAGTCCGTGGCTTCCCCGGACCCGAGGGAAAAAGAGGGGCAAGGGGGTCCCGGGGTGTCCCAGGTGACCGGAGAGCCGCCCGGAGCTCGGTTTTCCCGGGGCGTGGGTGGATACACCGGGCGGAATGCTGAGGGTTGGGTCGTGCCGCCGCCGCCACTGGTCTGGGCACGGAGCCGCCTTGGCAGCGCTTTGCTGCCCATCCCGGGAGCTGCTGGCCTCGCTCCAGGGGTGGGTGAATTCCCAGGAGCTGACAGAGGTGAGCCTGGCGCTGGGAAGGGACGGAGCTGGAGCCCCGGGGTCCCAGCACAGCTCGGGAGGCACCCGCTGGACCCGGACAAGGGAGCTCGCGCCTCGAGGTCGCTGCACCGGAGCAATTCCCCTCCCTCCTGAGGTGCTGAGAGTCTCACAGAAATACCCACCCACATCCTTCACATGGGAAAACTGAGGCACGGGCAGGTCCCAGCCTCCCCGGGGCTGCCCAGTTCTCTGGGGCTCGGAGTCGCTCCTGGGGCACCCAGCTGCTCCCTCTGCCCGGTGTGGGCTGCGAATCCCACTTACGGCTCCTGGACAGAGCTCGTGCCCAATTCTGCTCTTTTGGTTTAGGAAAGAAAGGAATTTGAGGCCTTAGCTCCCAAAAGGAGCTTTTCTGCAGGAATGCCATCCAGCTTCGGCCAGTCCCAGAGCTCAGCCATGTGCCCGGCACTTTGCCCGGGATGTGATAAGCCCCAAGCCAGAGGGAAGTGAGAACCTCACCATTGCCCCCAGCTTGGGGCTGACCCCCTGCTCTCACCTGCAGCCAAATCCGACGGGGGCTCAGGGCCCGCGCCCCCCGCCATGGCCGTGGGCACCCAGCTGGGGCTGCTGCTCTGGAAGAACTTCACCTACCGCCGGCGGCAGCGGGTGAGTGGCCAACTGGGGTGGGGGCAGCCGGGGCTACCGAGTCCTGGCACAGGGGCAGGCAGAGCCTTGGGCACTGATGGTGACAAGGAACCCCCCAACCGTGGCTCTCCCCCAGATCCAGCTGGCCATTGAGATCCTGTGGCCCCTCTTCCTCTTCCTCATCTTGATCTCGGTGCGACGATCCCACCCACCCTTCAAGCAGCACGAGTGTGAGTGTCCCATGGCAGTCCACCTTCTGGGTTGGCAAGGCCCCACCCCGTGCCTGCTGGGACCCCCCTGTATGTGTGTCCCTGGGGGGGATCCCTGGGGGGGAGCACCGGGGCAGACAAACACCGCAGGCGGTCACAGGGTGGGGGCTCGCTGGCACCTCCCTGCTCAGGTGGGGGGGGGTCCCGCACTTCAACCCTGGACGTGCCTTCCTCTCCCACAGGCCACTTCCCCAACAAGGCGCTGCCCTCGGCGGGGACCCTGCCCTGGCTCCAGGGCATCATCTGCAACATGAACAACCCCTGCTTCCAGCACCCCACGCCGGGAGAAGCCCCCGGCACTGTGGGCAACTTCGACGGCTCCATGTGAGCGGCGGGGCCGGGCGGCTGCGGGGCAGCGCGGGGCTGGGCCGGGGTCTCACTGCCCATCCCTTGTCCTACAGCCTCTCCCGCCTCCTGGCCGAAGTCCGGCAGGTCCTGCTCCGCGCCGACGGGCAGCGGCTCCTGCGCAGCTTCGCGCGGCTCCTGCCCATCCTGCGGCGGCTCCGGGAGAGCGGGAATCAGCGGAGAGGTGAGCACCGGGAGCGGGGGGTGCTGGGGGAGCGAGACCCCTTGGCTGACCCCTGTGCCCTCAGCCTTACCGGTGAGGGAATACCTGAGAGAGAACGAGACCTTCTCGCGATTCCTGCGGACCAACACGTCTCTGCCCCCGGCACTGGTGGATGAGCTGATGGGGGCTCGGCTCAGCCCCCGCATCGTGAGTGTCGGCACGGTGCCCGCTCCCGGTGCCCAGTCCCGGTGTCCACGGCATCACGACTCCACTCTCCCTCCAGTTCTCTCTGGCGGGCACCCGCCTCCCACTGAAGGCCCTGGTCTGCAACTCCTCGGAGCTGGGGGGCTTCCTGGCAGGGGACGACGCCGCCTCCACCCAGCGCCTTCAGCGAGGGCTCTGCGCCCTGCCCGGCCCCCAGCTCCGCGCCATGGAGGGCTCCTTCCTCTCCCAGTTGGATCTCCCGCGGCTCCTGACGGTGGGCTCCCAGCCCAGCCAGGTGCTGGGTGCTCTAAGGTGCCGGGGCAGAGGCCCCCTGCCCGTCCGGAGGGGCTGTAACCCCCTTCCCGTGTCCCCTTGTAGGAACAGCTGATCTCAGAGGTGGGCGGAATCGCTGGCACCGTGGAAGCCTTGGGCATCTTCCTGCGGGATGCAGCATCCCTGATGGAGGAGGTACCCCCTTCTCCTCTGCCCCCTACCCACACCCACACTGTCCCTGGGTGCCCCTGTCCCCCACTGCCCCCCATCCTGCTCTTCCCAGGTCTCCTCCATGAGCAGCCTGGCCGAGCTGCGGCGGGAGCTCGATGTGTTGAGGGCCCCCAACACCAGCACCCCCGGCACGGGCACCTTCATGGCCCTGTCACGCATCGCCTGTGGGCACCCTGAGGGCGGGGGGCTCAGGATCCCCTCCCTCAATTGGTACGAGGACAATGATGTCAAAGCCTTCCTGGACCGCAACAGCTCGGAGCGGAGATCTGTGGCCTCGGGCAGCAGCAGTGAGCAGGGGGTGGTAGGGGGCTCGGCCAGGGGTTGGGGGGGTGCAGTGGGGACAGGGATGGGTGGTGAGGGCTCAGGTTTGCACCCCCCAGGTCCCTTCTGTCGGGAGCTGCTCCACAGCCTGGAGTCCAACCCCTTCTCACAGATCTTCTGGCGGGGGATCAAGCCCCTCTTTGTGGGGAAGATCTTGTACACACCACCTGGGCCCGGCCCCGACCGTGTCATGGCTGAGGTGAGTGGGTGCTGTGGGGGGTCTGGGGAGGGAATTGGGAGGGTCTCATGCTGGACCTGGCCTCGTCTCTCTCGTGTAGGTGAATCGGACCTTCCGGGAGCTGGCGGTGCTGGGAGAGGTGGGGGGAGCCTGGAAGGAGCTGGGACCCCGGATCTACGCCCTCCTCAACAGCAGCCTGGAGATGCAGATGCTTCAGGTGTGTGACCCCAGACCCCTCTCATCGGGGATTAGGCTGCTGTGGGGTGCAGAATGGGGTGTGGTGGGAGGCAGCCGAGGCTCCTGGCCAGGAGTGCAGTGGGATGCAACTGAACCAGAGTGGGATGTGTCTGGAAATGGGGTGGATCAGCTGGGAGCAGGATGGGCTGAATGGCTTTTGGTACCCTGGTGCTTTGCAGGAACTGCTGCTGGCTCCAGGCACAGCTCAGGTCCTGGACAGGTTCCTCAACGGCACCTCCTGGAAGCTGCCAGAGTTGGCCACATTCCTGGCAGGGCCAGCGGCCGGGCCGGGCCTCACCTGGCACCGGGTGTATGCTGATGTGGACTCGGTCCTGAGCATGTTGTCACAGTTCATGGAGGTGTGTGTCCCTCTGCTGTGGGTGGATTGGCTCCCACTCCCCCAGTGCCCACTGAGCCCTGGCTGCCCTCCTGCAGTGTGTCTGCCTGGACAAGATCGAGGCGGTGGCCACCGAGGAGCAGCTGGTGGCCCGGGCCCTGGAGCTGCTGGAAGAGCAGCAGTTTTGGGCAGCTGTGGTCTTCCAGCCCCCCATCAACGCCACGGCCCCCACGCTGCCCCCCCACGTCCACTACAAAATCCGCATGGACATCGACGACGTCACGAGGACCAACAAGATCAAGGACAGGTTGGGGGATGCCCGGCCTGTCGGTCTCCACAGCCACCTGAGCAGCCTGCACCTGTGGTGGGGGGTCCCTGCTCCCAGCACCTTGCTCTGCCTCCAGGTTTTGGGACCCGGGCCCTGCAGCCGACCCCTTCAGTGACCTGCGCTACGTCTGGGGGGGCTTCGTCTACGTGCAGGACCTGGTGGAGCAGGCGCTGGTGCGGGTGCAGACTGGGGCTGCCCCTCGGACGGGGGTCTACATCCAGCAAATGCCCTACCCCTGCTATGTGGATGATGTGTGAGTGGGTGGGGGGGCAGCCCCAGCCCCTTGGGACCCTCAAGTGATCCCCCAGTGCTGCAGGGGGGTTGTCTGATCGTCCCACAGCATTGCTGCCCTGGGGAGGTGGCACAGGCCTGGTCGTGCCCTGCTGTCCCTGGCCTGGTGGTGGCCTGGGGGTGTCAGGCAGGGGGTGGAAGGGCTGGTGGCATCTCCCCAGGTTCCTGCGTGTCCTGAACCGCTCACTGCCCCTCTTCATGACGCTGGCCTGGATCTACTCGGTGGCCATGATCATCAAGGGGGTGGTGCACGAGAAGGAGACACGTCTTAAGGAGACCATGAAGACCATGGGGCTGAGCAGTGGGATCCTCTGGCTCAGCTGGTTCCTCAGCAGCTTCATCCCCTTCCTCCTCAGCTCTGCCCTCCTTGTCCTCATCCTCAAGGCACGTTGCAGATCTCGGGGGACAGTGTGGGTGACACAGGGAGCACTAGGGCTGAGAGCCAGCGCGGGGGGCTCTGTGGGCTCCAACCTGCCTCCATCCACAGCTGGGAAACATCCTGCCCTACAGTGACCCGGCCGTCATCTTCCTCTTCCTCGGCACCTTCTCAGTGGCCACCATCAGCCAGTGCTTCCTCATCAGCACCTTCTTCCTCCGTGCCAACCTGGCCTCGGCGTGTGGCGGCATCATCTACTTCTCCCTGTACCTGCCCTACGTGCTGTGCGTCGCCTGGCGCGACTACGTCACCTTCCCGCTCCGCGTCCTCGTGGTGAGCGGCCGTCCTGCCACACTGCCCTGGGCAGGGGGCTTTGGGCAGCAGCCCCTGGGCCAGTCTTTGCCCACACTGCTGCTCTCGCCACCCCCAGAGCCTGCTGTCCCCCGTGGCCTTTGGTTTCGGCTGTGATTACTTCTCCCTCTACGAGGAGCAGGGGGTGGGCATCCAGTGGCACAACATGGGTGCCAGCCCTGTGCCAGGAGACCCCTACAACTTTGCTGCGGCCATGGGGCTACTGCTGCTGGACGCTACCCTGTACGGCCTGGCCACCTGGTACCTCGAGGGTGTCTTCCCAGGTGAGCAAAGGCCCCCTGGCCCCTGGCAGGCCCCCAGCCCTGGCCCCGCTCAGCTCCACCTGCTGCAGGTCAGTACGGGATCCCCAAGCCCTGGAATTTCCCCTTCCTGAAGAGCTACTGGTTTGGAGAGCCGTTCTCAGCTGGGCACCCCCTGTGCCCCACCAGCCCGCTCACTGCACCCCAAGGTGAGTCTCTGCCCACCCTGTGGCCAAGGGCAGTGGCCACGGAGCTGGGCTGGAGGGTCCTGCACCCTGTGGTGAGGGGTCCTGCCCTCAGTGAGGGGTCCTGTCTGGGATGTGACCCCTTGGTGGCTTCCAGTGCTGGTGGAGGAGCCACCTGCCCAGCTCCAGCCTGGGGTCTCCATCCGCAACCTGGTGAAGGTTTATGGCAGCAGCGGCCGCACAGCTGTCAATGGGCTGAGCCTGGACTTCTACGAGGGGCAGATCACGTCCTTCCTGGGCCACAACGGTGCTGGGAAGACCACCACCATGTGAGCTGGGGGGAGGCTGCATGGCAAGAGCTGGGGACAGGAGCTGAGCCCCACCCTGTCCTCACCTGGGTCTCTGTGTAGGACAGGGCGCTCCAGTCCCCAGCCATGCTGCTCCTGCACTCGGTGACCCCCTTTCCCCACCACTCCCCCATCCAGGTCCATCCTGACTGGCCTCCTGCCCCCCACCTCGGGCACTGCCTATATCCTGGGCTGGGACATCCGCTCTGATATCGACAACATCCGCAAATCCATGGGAATGTGTCCCCAGCACAACGTGCTCTTTGACATGTAGGCAGGGGTGGGCAGGCAGGGGGAGTGATGCTGGGCTGCCCCTCTCACCCTGCCCCACTCACCCTGTCCCCCCTCACCGTGCCCTCCCAGTCTGACAGTGGAGGAGCACGTCTGGTTCTACGGGCGGCTCAAGGGGCTCTCTGAGCAGCAGGTGCAGGAGGAGATGGAGCAGCTGCTCCAGGACACAGGGCTGCCCCACAAGCGGCAGGAGCAGACCAGGAACCTCTCAGGTGCGTGCAGGGGGCAGGAAGGGGGCCTGAGCGGGGTTTGGTGGCCCTGGGCCCCCGCAGCACTGTCCCTGTGCAGGCGGGATGCAGCGGAAGCTCTCGGTGGCCATCGCCTTTGTGGGCGGCTCCCGAGTTGTCATCCTGGACGAGCCCACGGCCGGCGTCGACCCCTTCTCCCGCCGCAGCATCTGGGAGCTGCTGCTCAAGTACCGCAAAGGTTGGGGGTGTGGGGTGGGGGACCCCACTTTGCACTCCGAGCCCCCCAGCCCCGGTGGGTGTGCTGGTGGGGAGAACCCAGGATGGGGGGAGCGGCGAGGGGGTCCAGGTCAAGCCCACTCCCCACCCCCAGGCCGCACCATCATCCTGTCCACGCACTACATGGACGAGGCGGAGCTGCTGGGGGACCGCACCGCCATCATCTCGCAGGGCCGGCTCTGCTGCTGCGGGTCCCCCCTCTTCCTCAAGGCCAGGCTGGGCACTGGGTACCACCTCACCCTGGTGAAGCGGGAGCGGAGCAGGACGGGTGGCACCAAAAAGGTGGGGCCCTTGGCTCCACTGAGCATCCTGCAAAGGGCAGCCAGTACCTCCATCCTGGAGACTGAGGGGCACTGGGGGCCAGGTCCTACCACAGGATGCCAAGCTCTGGCATCCTTTCCCACAGGATGGCAGCGACTCAGAGCACAGCAGCGACACAGGCCTTGGCAGCGAGCGGGGCAGTGAGGCCAGTGCCGTGGGTGAGGGTCCTGTCCCCCCGCAGTGTCACCCCCAGCTGCTCCCCATTTGTCCCCTCCTCAGCCAGGGGGCTGGGGATGCACAACCGTGCCGCTGGCTCCTGGCCTCTCTGCACTGGTGGGGCAGAAGGGGGTCCCCATCCCCTCCAGCTTTCCCAGGGATTGGGCTGGGATGCTGGGCACACGCCAGCTGTGGCCAGCTGTGCCAGCCAGCAGCTCCTGCCCCAGGTTTCCAGCCCTTCCTGTTCCCCCAGATGTGGCCCAGCTGTCAGCGCTGATCCAGAAGCTGGTGCCTGGCTCCCGGCTGGTGGAGGACATCGGGCACGAGCTGCTCTTTGTCCTGCCCTACAGTGGGGCCAGGGACGGGGCCTTTGGGGAGCTGTTCCGTGAGCTGGACCTGCGCCTGGGGGAACTGGGAGTCTCCAGCTACGGCATCTCTGACACCACCCTGGAAGAGGTACCCGGGGGCTGCAGGGGTGCCCAGCCCCTGCCCATGACTGGAGGGTTTCCCTCACTGGGCTGTGGGAATTGGTGTTGTGTTTAACACCAGCCCCCCACACCCCCAGATCTTCCTGAAGGTGGCCAAGGACACGGGGCTGGATCTTGACACTAGAGGTAAAACACCTCAGTCCTGGTTGGAGCTGAGCTTTGGAGTGTGGGGTGGGCTGGGGAGATGCTCAGCAGCCCAGAGCAGAGGGTGGGGGTGTCCTCAGCACCCCATGTGTCTCTCCCAGGGCTGGGGTCTCTGCTGGGTGCCGGGTGGTGTCACAGCCTGTGGCTTTGGTCCCACCCTGGCATCTCATCCCCCTTTTGTCAGGCCCTGGAAGAGGAGCAGTCCCTGACAAGGGGATGGACACGGATATGGCTGATGGGGAGCTGGGTAAGGAGAGGGGAGTGGGACCCCCAGGTCCTGCTGAGTGTCCCCCACCTCTCTTCCCTGGGCTGGGGCCGGGGTGTGGTCCATGTCCATCTGGACAAGTGTTCATCCAGTCAGGCTTCCCTGTGGGCCGGGAGATGCTCAGGGACCCTCACACAGCATCACTACCTCCCAGTTTTGGGGTATCTCCAGAGCGAGGATCCAAGATGAGAGTGGGTTTGGGGGAGCCCAGCTCTGTGCAGGATTAGGATGGGTCATAAAATCCAGGGAGCATATCCAGCCCCCTCTTCTGGAGATAGAGCTGGCGTGGGGCAGCCACGGGAGTCTGGGGGGCTGTGATGGTTTGGGGTGCCAGCTCTGCCCTGGTGGGTGCTGTTCCCGGCCGGGGCAGCACTGTGCGGCTGTAACCCCTCTCTCCTCTCCTTTACATTGAGCCAAAGGAGCTCGGCGAGGTAGGAGCTGGGTGCTGGGGGGTGCTGGAGGGCTCCTGCATGAGGCATCCCATCCCTGCTGCGGTGGGGGGGTGCCCTGCCAGCACCCCGTCCCCCCGCACCCCACCTGGCACGACCCCCTTGCCAGACCCGTCTCTGCCCTGGCAGTGGAGGAGCCCCGGGAGACGGACCTGCTGCGGGGGGCGGCGGGACAGGCCTGTGCCAGGATCGGGGGCTGGGCTCTCGTGGGCCGCCAGCTCCGCGCTCTCTTCACCAAGAGGATGCTCCACGCTCGGCGCAGCACCCGCGGCTTCTTCGCACAGGTGGGGACCGGGGGACCGGGATGGGGACCTGGCGAGGGGGTGGGACAAGGGGTGGGGCAGGGGGTTGCAGAGCCGACCCTGACCCCCGACCCCCACAGATCGTCCTCCCCGCCGTCTTCGTCTGCATCGCTCTGCTCTTCAGCCTCATCGTGCCGCCCTTCGGGAAGTACCCGCCGCTGCGGCTCCAGCCCTGGATGTACGGGCAGCAGTTCACCTTCTTCAGGTGTGTCCGCAGCCTCCCGCGTGTGCCCCGTCCCCCAGTGCCACCAGCTCACCCCCGTGTCTCCCGCAGCAATGACGCCCCGGGGGACCCCGACACGGCGCGGCTGCGGGAGGCGCTCCTGGCCGAGCCGGGCTTCGGCACCAAGTGCATGAAGGAGGCGGGGGAGGCGTGAGTGCCTGCGGGACGGGGCTGGGGGGCTGCGGGGGCTGCTGCTCTCCTGCCCACGGAGCAGCCCAGCTGGCCGGTGGCGATGCTGTGGGACCCCCAGCCATCCCCATGATGATGCCTCTGGCTCACACCAGCCTGGTAACAGAGGGTCTCTCTCCTGGGGTGCCCAGGGCAGGGCTGTGCCCTCCAGCTTCCCACCCCGATGGCTTCTCGGCCCCCCCAGTCCCCCCATCCCTGCTGGAAGTGCTGAGCCGTGGGAACTGGACGCAGGCTGAGCCGTCCCCGCCGTGTCAGTGCAGCGGCCCAGGGGCACACAGGATGCTCCCTGAGTGTCCTGAGGGAGCCGGGGGGCTCCCACCGCCACAGGTAACCCCCAACCCCCGGGGGCAGCCCCAGGGCTCTGGCACTGCTGGCTGTGGGGGCAGCTGATGCTCTGGGGTGGTCGCAGGGCCGGGGTCCATCCAGCCCATCTCTCTGTCCCCCAGGTGCAGAGGGGCACAGGGGACATCCTGCAGAACCTGACGGGCAGGAACATCTCTGACTACCTGGTGAAGACCTACCCCCAGATCATCCGGCAGGAGTGAGTGCTGGGAATGGGAACACCCGGGGACACTGCAGGGACACTGAGGGGACACCCCAGAGACACCCTGAGGAAGGTGGCAAAGTTTTGTCACAGGCTGCCACCACGGTGTCTGCAGGGAGGGACAGTGCAGACCAAACCACACTGCTGAGGGGTGTGGTGGGGTGGGCAGGTGCTGCCCTCACGACCCCTCAGGGGGTTTCTCTCCCCAATGTCCCCTCCTCTTATTTCTTTCAGGCTGAGGAACAAGAAGTGGGTGAACGAGCAGAGGTGAGCTGTGCAGGGGCTGGGGGCTGGCACTGCTGGGGCCGGGGGGAGGCAGGAGACCCCTGATGAAGCTGGGGAGAGCCCTGGGCTGGGCTGTCAATCTGGACAGCCTCAGCCCTCTGCTGTGTGCCCCTCACCGTGGCATCTGGGCAGGTGAGGGGTTGAGTCTGGGCAAGGATGGCAGTGGGAAGTGGGTGGCAGGATTCATAGAATTACGGAATTGTAAAATCTCCTGGGCTGGAAGGGACCCACATGGATCCTTGAGCCCAACTTCTGCCACGCTGGCAGTGGGAGTCTCTCTGGCAGATTTGGGAGCCCCATTTCTCCCACAGGTACGGTGGCTTCTCCCTGGGTGCCGGCGGCTCCCAGGCCCTGCCTTCAGTGGCAGAGGTGGATCAGGCAGTGCTGGAGCTGCGGGCGCTGCTCGACATCACCCCGGTAGGGCTGCACTGAGCCCCACTCAGCCCCCCAGCTCAGCTCCCATGTCCTGGTGCTGGGAGCCCCCTCCTCACCCCGTGTTCCTGCACCCAGGGCAGCCCCTCAGATCGGCTCCTGGCCAACCTCAGCCGCTTCATCGAGGGCTTGGACACCCGCAGGAACATCAAGGTGTGCCCAGGGCTGGGGGTCTCACGGTGCAAGAGCTGGGGGGCAGCAGGGATGTGACACCTGGGTCCCTCTGGGGATGGAAAAGCCCAAAGGGACCGAGGGTGGTTGAGGGTGGAGGAGAATGGGAGCCCAGCAGGGAGTGGGTGACAGAGCTGGTGGGGAGGCCAGGGAGCTGGGGCACAGCTGGGAGCAGTGCTGGGGCAGAGGGGGCTCTGAGCTGCTGGGCCCCCCCGTGTTGCAGGTCTGGTTCAACAATAAGGGCTGGCATGCCATGGTCTCCTTCCTCAACGTGGCCAACAACGGGCTGCTGCGTGCCCGGCTGCCCCCTGGCACTGACCCCACGCGCTTCGGCATCACGGCCACCAACCACCCCCTCAACCTCACCAAGGAGCAGCTTTCTGAGGCCGCCCTGTGAGTGCCAGGGATGGGGGTCCTGCGGCCTCTCCAGCCCCCGCTGAGCCCTCCCTCTGTGGCAGGATGGCCACCTCTGTGGACGTGCTGGTCTCCATCTGCGTGATCTTCGCCATGTCCTTCGTCCCCGCCAGCTTCGTCGTCTTCCTCATCGAGGAGCGGGTCAGCAAGGCCAAGCACCTGCAGTTTGTCAGTGGGATGAAGCCCCTCACCTACTGGCTGGGCAACTTCGCCTGGGACATGGTGGGGATGGGGATGGGGACAGGGACCAGTTCCAGGGGGACAGGGCCCACCCCTGACCCTTTTTCTGGCTTCTCCACCCCACAGTGCAACTACCTGGTCCCTGCACTGCTGGTCATCCTCATCTTCCTCTGCTTCCAGCAGAAATCCTACGTGTCCTCAGCCAACCTGCCCTCCCTGGTGCTGCTGCTGCTGCTCTACGGGTGACGGGGCAGCAGAGCCCAGTGTGGGCAAGAGGGGCACGGGGGCAGCCGGGGAGAGGGGGAGGCATGGGGGGCTCTGAGCAGGGCTGGGGAGAGCTGGGGTGAGGGGGTTGTGGTGCTGTTTTGTGCCCCCCAGGATGGGGAGTGCACCTTAGGCAACTCCTGCCTCTCCCCCCTGCAGCTGGTCCATCACCCCCCTGATGTACCCAGCCTCCTTCCTCTTCAGCATCCCCAGCACTGCCTACGTGGCCCTGACCTGCATCAACCTCTTCATTGGCATCAATGGCAGTGTGGCCACCTTCGTGCTGGAGCTCTTTGTGGACCAGGTGAGCCTTGGGATGACTCAGAACCTCTGTCCCATCCCTGTGGGGCCAGTGCCAGACCCTCCATCCCTCTCCCTGTCCTGGCAGAACCTCAATGACATCAACCGTGTCCTGAAGAAGGTTTTCCTCATCTTCCCCCACTTCTGCCTGGGCCGAGGCCTCATTGACATGGTGAAGAACCAGGCGATGGCCGATGCCTTCGAGAGGTTCGGTGAGTCAGGGGGTGTCAGGGCTGCTCCCCCTCCCCAAAGCCTGGCCAGATCAGCATCCCCTTCTACAGCCCCTCTCGCTGCTCACAGGGGACAGGCGCTTCGTGTCCCCCCTCTCGTGGGACCTGGCAGGGAAGAACATGTTTGCCATGGCCATTGAGGGCATCATCTTCTTCCTCTTCACCCTCCTGCTGCAGTACCGCTTCTTCCTGCGCCTGGGGTGAGCACCGGCCAGGGGGGGGGGGGGCCTGGGGGGGGGGCAGCCCTGGATGTGCCCCTGCCACTGTTCCCCCAGGCCACGGGCTCCAGAGCTGCCCTCGCTGGGGGACGAGGACCAGGACGTGGCCAGGGAGCGGGTGAGGGTGGGCAGCAGCCCCCCCCATGGACACCTCCTGCTGCTGAAGGACCTGACCAAGGTGGGTGTGTAGGGCCGGACCCTGCCCCCCTCTGCAGTGGGCTCCAGCCCCCCAGCCCCTGGCCCTGCTCACAGTGCTGGGTGGGAGCACCCGGTGCTGCCTCCTTTCCATGCAGGTTTACCGGCGCAGGAAGGCTCCGGCCGTGGACCGGCTCTGCGTGGCCATTCCCCCCGGGGAGGTGAGGGATGGACAGATGGACAGACGGTGCCGTGGGCAGGGGCAGGGCTGCCAGTGACCTTTCTCTGCCCCTGCAGTGCTTTGGCCTCCTGGGCGTGAATGGTGCCGGGAAGACGTCGACCTTCAAAATGCTGACGGGGGACACGGAGGTGACGCTGGGGGAGGCCTGGCTGAAGGGACACAGGTGGTGAACACAGGAATCCCACAGCTGCTCCCCACCTCCATGTCCCCATCTGTGCCATCATCCCCATCCTGTGCTCCTCCTGGTCCTTGTCCCTGCAGGGTGCTTGCACTCACCTTCACCCTCATCCTCATCCCTGCAGCTGCCCCTCCCCTATTCCTGCTGTGTCCCTAGAGCGTCTCCATCCCCACAGCGTGCTCACCTGTCCCCATCCTGTCCTCCCCTGTCCCCAACCTGTGCTTACCTGTCCCCATCCCCACAGCGTGCTCACCTGTCCCCATCCTGTCCTCACCTGTCCCCATCCTGTGCTTACCTGTCCCCATCCCCACAGTGTGCTCACCTGTCCCCATCCCCACAGTGTGCTCACCGACCTCCAGTCTGTCCACCAGCTCATGGGTTACTGTCCCCAGTTTGATGCCATCACGGACCTGCTGACAGGGCGGGAGCACCTGGAGTTCTACAGTCGCCTGCGTGGGGTCCCGGAGGAGGAGACCCCCAGGGTAGGGCCCGTGCCCCGGCCCCCCGAGCCCAGGGGACCCCCACCCTCACCCCTCTGTCTCTCACAGGTGGCTCAGTGGGGCATCACTGCACTGGGGCTGGGGCCACACGCGGACCGGCCAGCGGGCAAGTACAGCGGGGGCAACAAACGCAAACTGTCCACGGCCATCGCCCTCCTTGGCTGCCCCCCCGTCGTCTTCCTGGTGAGGGGGCAACTGGGGGTCGCACAGCAGCGCCAGGGTCCTGCCCGGGCTGACTCTGTGCCGGGGCCGTTGCAGGATGAGCCCACGACAGGGATGGACCCCCAAGCCCGGCGGTTCCTGTGGGAACGTATCCTTGGCGTCATCCGGGATGGCCGGTCAGTGGTGCTCACGTCCCACAGGTGAGCCCCCCCCCGGGATCCGCAGCCCCCACAAAGGGAAGCACCCCTCCAACCCCGGGAATCCCCCGGAGGAGAGCACCCCTGTGCCCCGGGGGTCTCACCTGTGCCCCCCAGCATGGAGGAGTGCGAGGCACTGTGCACCAGGATGGCCATCATGGTCAACGGGCGGTTCCGCTGCCTGGGCAGCGTCCAGCACCTCAAGAACAGGTACCGGGGCGGGGACGCGGGAGCTCCCCCGGGGCCGGGGCTGCGGCCGGTCCCTGCAGCGCTGTCTCCTGTCCCAGGTTTGGGGACGGGTACACGGTGGTGGTGCGGGCGGGGGGCCCCGGCCCGGCGGCGGTGCAGGCCCTGCTGCAGCGGCACTTCCCCGGCATCGCGCTGCAGGAGCGGCACGGGGGGCTGCTCCGGTACCACCTGCCCACCCGCGCCGCCTCCCTGGCCACCGTATTCAGCGTCCTGGCCGCCCACCGCGGCCCCTGCCACATCGAGGACTACTCCGTGTCCCAGACCACCCTGGACCAGGTGACGGGGGAGATGTGAGGTGCAGGGGTGAGGGCGTTGGTGGGGGTCCCACAGCACTGTCCCTCACTCCGCCATCCCCACAGGTCTTTGTGCACTTCGCCCAGGAGCAGAGCGACGGGGACCTCGAAGAGGCCGTGGCCCCAGGGCAGAATGTGACCCCCAGCCCTGGGAGGAGACTGACCACCTTCCTGGAGGACGATGCCTACCAGGAGAGCGCTGTCTGAGCGGGGAATGGTGCCCCATGGACCACCACAGACCCCCTCCAGTCGTCACTGCAGCACGACCCGGGATCACAGGGCTTTGGGACACCCCGGAGCCGCACGGGGGAGTCCTGGGCACACCCTGCCAACCTGGCACGGTGTCGCCGTCCCGTGGAACAGGGGATGCCGGGGCGGGTCAGAGCGCCCGGGCTGGGCTGGCCGCGGATCCCCGGGGTCGGGTGGTGCCCTGTGGGGGGCTGAGCTGGACGGGGGTCCGGGGCTGGCCCTGCGACCTGCCGCTCCCCCTCGGAGCCGAGCTTGCTGTAACTAAGCAATCCAATAAAGAGCCGCGGTACTGCCGGTGGGCGCCAGAGCCCTCAGCACGGAGGGACCCCCGGGGGGGACAGGGCCGGGGCACAGCGGACACAGCGGGGGCGGTGCCGCTCTCTGGGGCCCAAAACGGGCCTCCTGGGGCGGGGGTTTGCGACCGTCCCTGAGGGAAAAAAATATGGAACGCTTCACGAATTTGCGTGTCATCCTTGCGCAGGGGCCATGCTAATCTTCTCTGTATCGTTCCAATTTTAGTATATGTGCTGCCGAAGCGAGCACGAACTGCCCTGTGCCCGCACCGGTATTTAAACCTCCCATGATAAATAATTTACAAGTCATGGCGACCCCCTTTGCGGATCCCACGCCTCTCTTCGCCTGGTCGCAATCCCAGAGGATGCGTGTTCGGGTTTTTACTGTGCATTTTTCGCCTTATCAGAAATTTCGTGCCCCTCCAAGGCGGGCGCGGAGCGGGGGCCGCGCGCGGTGCAGTGCGGGATTGTCGTTATTTGCATGGAGGGGCGGGGCCGGCGCGTGTCCTCCACCGTCCCGTCGAGCCCAGCGCGTGCGCGCGCATGTGCGGAGCTGCCGTTGCCGTCGGGGGAAGATGGCGGCGGGGCGCTGAGGGACGGGACGGGAGAGGAGAGGAGAGCGGAGCGGAACCGGCCCCAACGGACC
>WEIV01023031.1:0-35919 GCA_013390005.1 Calyptomena viridis
ATGGGGAGCAGAATGAAGCCTCAATTGTACAAGTTTCAATAAGGCCAAGTGCCAGGTCCTGCACTTGGGTCTGAATAACCCCAGGCAGTGCTGCAGACTTGGGGAAGAGTGGCTGAAAGACTGCCTGACAGAAAAGGACCTGGGGGTGTCGATTGACAGCCAGCTGAACATGAGCCAGCAGCGTGTCCAGNTCACAATCTGAAAGGAGGTTGTAACAAGGTGAGAGTCAGTCTCTTCTCCCAGGTTGCAAGTGACAGGACAAGAGGAAATGGCCTCAGGTTGCACTAGATTGATAGATTGGATATTTGGAAAACTTTCTTCATGGAAAGGGTTGTCAAGCATTGGACGAGGTTGTGCAGGGAAGTGGTTGAGTCACCATCCCTGGAGGTATTTAAAATACGTGTAGTTGGGGCACTTAGAAATGTGGTTTAGTGGTGAACTTGGCAGTGCTGGGTTAACAGTTGGACTGGATGATATTAAAAGTCTTTTCCAATCTGTGATCTATGTTCTATGATTCTACATGGTCATCCTTAAGTCTTGTGCTTGAGTTTTTCTTCAAAGCTTTCATGAGCAGCTAGGATTTATTGACTGCTTCCAAATTTGCCACTTCCGTACCACAAAGAAAACCCACCAAAAGAGTAGGTTACAAGGTTATTTCTTAATGTGTTGTTTAAAAATTCCTCAATAAATGCCTAGGAACAGTACTATATGGGAAGGTAACATTCATATTAAAGATCCTTTTAAAAACAAAATAATTTTACAAATCACCTTTGCTTTATTTAGGTCAGGGAGATTTCCTGGGGCGATATAAAGCTGTGTTTAAGACTGCATGTGAAGATCCTTGGATTATGTCATCAAGAATTTCTCTGCATCCCTTGAAAGAATTCCTTGCCTGTGTACACCTCAAGCTGTATTCATCAAATAGCCCATGGATAGCATATGTATACACTCAAGAAGCACTTCACAGCAATCTCTCTGCAAATAAATATGATCTTGGACTTGCAGGAGATCATGGAAAATTAAGGATATGGTTGTTTGGAAAACAAATAAATACAACAGCAAGACTTCATAAAAATACTTGGAACCAAATATGTATCCAGTGGAAAAGTGACAAGGAGGAGATGAAAGTGTTCATAAATGGAACAAAAAAATTAAACAAAAAACTAAATGGGAAAGTTAATTTGCCTGGGAAAGGCCAGTTCTTACTTGGCTGTTCAAAGCAAGGTGCAGCTGCGACCCCTAACCTGGGTATGACTGGGGAACTGTACATGTTCAGAATGTGGGACAAAGCAAATATAACGCAGTCTGAGGACTGCCAGGATAGTGGTGTTATAGGCTGGAGAAAGGAGGATTGGACTTATAGCATGACAGTAGAAGAGGATAACTCTTTGCCATGTGGTAAGTACCATTGCATTGTTTTTGGAATAGTAATTTAGTCAAAGGTCAATCTGTGTCTAACATTTCTCTTCCAGATTTTACAGTCTCAGTCTATTAATCACTCCTAGCTAGATTCTTAATGAGGTCATGGGAGGGCCTGCAGCTTTTGCTAGCTTTCATCCAAATGAATAACAGCAGTTCTTTAAAGACTTTCAACTTGCTTCAACTTTTGTTTCTATCTACTGTCCATGTAATATGAGAGCAGGATGCATGCAACCGAAACTCCTTGGAGTATTGGGGCATCTATCAACGTCATCTTAATTAATTTGCACACCTTCTGTTCAGGGAATAAATACAGAGGAAAACATTGCTGGTCCTCATTCTGCACATTTGCTGGGCCAGAGTTTCAATTACTGCAACTTTTCATTACTTCACTGGCATATTACACCATCTTCAGCTGGTAGGGTCTACATCTGTAAAAATTAGTGGAGGCTCTGATTTCTTCTTCTTTATTAGTGATGTCTCCTTTATTAAAATGGCCAAATGCTTTCTCACACATTTCTCAAAATTACCCTCTGGTCTGGAAAAGAACCATAAAAAGCTTTAAGTTGAACCAAACCAAGATTTTATTTTCAGAGCATTTGAGTTCAAGCAAGAGAATAATTCTGTTTTTAGCTTCTGCTGTCCTATCTGTTGGCAAGAAAGACAAACTTGAATCAAGTTTCAGTGAGATCCAATTTATCAATCGTAATTTATAATTATAGTAAACAATATTATCCCTAAGAGATTTTAAAGTGACCAGCAAAATTACTGTTTCCCCAAATTTTTATATAGCATCAGTGACCCAGTTAAACTGTGGCACTGATGTTAGTCTTTATCACCTTTATCCTTAAAAACAGTACCTATCTATTTTGTGCAGGTTCAAAAATATATTTTATCTATGTAATGTCATACACACTGCCTGACTGGGTAAATTCAAAGTGTCTTAATAAGGGCATTAAAATAAAATGACCTGAATTCTTTTCCTGGGAGAGAAAGAAATCTGTCCAACAAACCAAGACTCAATGAAAATGCCACTAACACTGGTTTGTAATGAGTGAAGTGCCTCTGCTGGCCCTGATGCTGTAGTTGGAAGCATATCTTCTTTGTTGGGTTGTGTGATTTTGGGAAAGGATGTCTTTGTTTCTCATGTGTGACTGTGCTTGAAGGAACACAGTCCTAAGGCTGAAAGAGTGAACATTCTGGCTACCATACAGAAGTTTGGTACAAAGAAAGTGTGAGAGAGAGAGATGTCTGGATAGTGGGATAAATCCTGGTCAGAGTGGAGCATCTGATTGTCTTTTCCTGATGCACAGAAAAGACAACCTCTTTGTTTTCAGTTCCAGCACTTTCTGCCCTGAATACAAAGAATCCTTGAGCATTACAGAGCATCTTGGCTAGGCAGTGCTGAACTCCAGCCCCAACTGATCAATGATTTTAGAATTCACGATTTAGTGGCTTGTGGACTCATTCATCTGTCTGCAAGAGCTCTCTAGCGAGTGTGTTTCCAAAGCTCTGTTACTTAGCTAAGCTGAGCCTTAATTATGATGACAGGGATTTGTTTCAGTGCAGAGGCTACCTCTACTGCTAAATATAGGTTATCTCCTCTAGACAATTTGTGAGAGTAACAGTTTTTCAAAGAGAACTCTTGGGAGTTTTTTACATTTTTATTCAGTAATTATTCAGTAATAGACTCATTTTAGCTGATTGCCTTCCCCCCCTACTAAGTCATCCTGTGAAAAGCATGTATTTAGCAAACACCAGTCCAACAGATAACAAAACACTTACAGTAGGAATATCTAGTATTCAGTGTCAGTGATTTTAATTGATAATGCTACTAGTCTTACAATCTGGTTTCTTTCAGTAAGTTCCTCTGAACACCTGTGTAAAAATTACCTGATTTGGGAGGCTTCTCTGTTTTTTGTTAAAACAGAAGAACTTTGCGTAGTAAGTCTGCAGAAAGATGTGATTTTGCATCTGGAAAGAATAGAATTGGCAAAGGGCTAAAGCTTGGGAAAGGGCTGTGCCTGCTGTGTAGGCACAAAAGTTGAAAAGGAAGTGGTTTGTTACAGTCATAATTGTGCCAGAGGACAAGTTTCAGAATTTTTTTTGTGACCTGGTTGGCATTTTGAGCCTACATAAAACAATTATTTGTAAAATGTCAGCCAAAGGCTACTGTAATGTCTGTGATTTCTCCTTTGCTTAACCACTACAAAATCTTTGTGCAGTGTAAGCTGTTGTCTCATTGGTCTCTCATAGGCAGTGACCCACTCCATTCATAAGTCTAGATTTACTTAACATCGCAGTCTTATCTTAGGTTTCCTTACCTCCTTCTCCTGCCTTTCTTTTTGTGGACTCTTCTAATTATTTTTCTTTATATTTTGTAATTTATTTTTATGGTAACTTTCCAGATTATCAAAAATTAATTACATTTCTTTTGAGCCGTATGAGGTCTAATAAGGACCAAAATCCCGATTTTGGTAAGATTTACACACATGCTTAGCACTTAAAGGCATGCTCAACTTTAACCAAGTAGTTCTCTCCCCAGAAGTGGATGGGATTACTTTGCAGCAGCTACATATCTTATGCATCTGAAGATTTGCAAGAAAGGACATTTTTGATGCTTCCCATCTTGTGATAAGGGCTGATCACATTTCTTGGACTAATGGTACTTAGCAATAGCAAACTTTTAGATCTGAGTTAAAGATGAAACTCTTACTTCTTCTGGTCCCAGAGTCTTCTGGTTCTCCTCTGCTTGGTGTAGCCAGTGGCCACTGAGCAGGTGTAAATACTGCAGGGAGGGCCAGGGAGGGAAGAAGGCCACGCACATTGTGCGTCACTGGCCTTCCACTTACATTCCTCAGGTTCCCCTCGTGCTGAGAATGAAAAGCAGCATAACAGCTGTGATATGGAGAAAAGAGGGCCACAGGTTGAATGTATCTCACTTTACAGGTCATCTAATGTTATTTAAAAATATCTAAGTGAAGTAAGATGTGCTTACTATTCCAAATTCTAACTTTGGAAAATTTCTGTATCTTGTTCCTTGATGAATGATTCCTCTGTAGCTACATATTTAATGTGGATAATACAAATGATATCACTATTGTCTTTATATAATCCACAAAAAAGGTCTACTAAGTAATCTAAAGTTTTGAGTGATTCAAGAGAAGAACCCCACGAGAACATAAATGAGTTTAAAATGCTAAATCCTTGAAAACAAATTTTAGTCACCTGTGAGCACTAGCTCTTCACTTGTCATTTTTACATGGGATATTTGTAAGATGTCTTTAATAATAACTTCACAGTGGGAAGAAATGTTCTGTTTAAACATTAATCATTTCAGTTACACATTAAACAGTAACTTTCTTAATCTAAATATAAATATCCAAACTGTTACACTGTGCATTTATGCAAGGAGCACAGTGAGCATCTGATATCTCTGACAAATTTCAATGACTAAATAAAATAGATTATTTTTGGCATATCTGTAAATAGTATCACTGACAGTAAAGCACTGTCATCTCATTTGTGATATCAGTGCTCTAATTTTTAGCAGAGGTCCAGTGCCTGTTGTTTTTTATTGCCTTTTTTTATATAACTAAAATTCAGTAAGTATATTTTGGCATTTTAGGTGGTTGTAAACTGTCCTGTCCAACCTTCAAGATTAAGATGGTGCCCTCTCTTTTTCATGTACTCTTTTCACGCTCAATATTGCTGAGCCTGGTGTTGCAGGAGGAGGTTTCTGGGCTTCTGAGAACAGAGCAAATTAATGCTGATGGGAGAAATGGGAAGTGACCAGTGGCCTGTGTGAGTATTTTGCCTTTGCATTCTCAAGGAAGCGGAACACTTCAGTTTGGGCTGTTGTTCTAGTTTGCAAGTGTGGGTAGTAGGAGGTATGTTTCAGGCTGTGTAATCCCTTTAAAGATTGCCCAAGCTGTGTGCCCTTCTGATGATAAAATCACCTTGCCTGGAAAGGAGGGTGGAGTTCTAAGGTTTACGTCCTCGGGCAGAAAGGGAAATGTAGCTGCCACTCATCCGTCTGCATCCTAGTCTGTTGGGTAACAAACTTGGGGCCATATTATCATGTTTTCTGAGTGGCTCATGAAAGCACAAGATGAAAAAGTAAATTATTTGTCCCAATACAATTTTCTTTCTAAAACTGCAAGGACAGAATACCATAGAAACCTCTAGAAGCTCTTGAAGGAAGTAACTGTGACAGGAAAAATACCTAACTCTGGAGTGCCTTTTTGGTGAGTCATGTACCACTCTACTTTGTACCTATTAAAAGAATGCATGTTTGACCTTCCCTTTCTTTGCTCTCATTCCCTCCCTCTTCTGTGATAGCAAGGGAAGTGGCTTTTTGGAAATCAGCCTGCCAGAGAAGAGGTGATTTGATCCACCTCAGTATTTAATGCACAGCTTTCTACAAACAGATAAAACCTTATTTATAACCTAATTTCCTGAAAACTGTGTAACATCAAAGCTGAGTTAAAAGTATTGTGCCTAAATTTTCTTTTAAGGATACTAAATGAACTGGCCAAAGTGATAGAACCTGATGTGAACAAGCACTGTCATTGTTTTCTTGCATTTGTTTCTGCCCAATGGCCAGTGATAATTCATCCTTTCTTTCCTGGTGCCACCACAGGGAATCAGAGCAGATACAAGGTGTCATGAGGGGCACCAAAACATAAAAATGGAGATTGTACCTAAGTTTTATCCTATAAATTTGTATACAATGTGTCTCAAAATGTAACTTACATAGAAAGTCAAGATAGGCTAGTGTCTTACAGTGTACAACTAACTAACAACTGTTAGTTGGGGAGGATTTCTTTGTGTTACTGTTGTTAATGCCTTGTGTGACAGGATGGTTCATTTTGGCAGAACATTCATTCATTAAGGGTTTATCAAATGTTAAAGGTACCCAGTCTCTTAGTGGAAAATATGGATTTAATTTGAAAATGAGAATTGAGTGCAATATTTTTGGTGCCTGTTTCTGTAAATAGCTGAACATTAGAATTGCACCATTTTTAAATTTTGGTGTTTGAGCTTCTCAGGCTTTCTGTGAACAAGTCCCATGCAATGTATTAATGCCAGGCATTTTCATTTCACTGAATGCAAATGGACAATATTTGCTGCACAGTACTTGTAACTGCTGTAATCCATACCAGTAACTGTTGCCTTTAAGAATGCCTAGAAGAGGATTTGTATAGAATTAAAAAATGCAATGTGGAATTGACTTGTCAATGTAAATTGGTTTGAATTTTTGTTTTTTTAAAGCCAGAAAGCGATATTATGTACCTATTTGGAGTAAAAACTTCCACTTTGGCATTTCTGGTGGGAATTTTAAATGCAAATCAATTCCCCTGCCTGAATCAGATGAATTTTTGGTGAAAAAACTTCCAGCATATAAGTTATGCTATAACTTCTTATTTAGAAAATCTAATTTTTAAGAATTTCCTCATATTTTTGTGTGCATTTGTAAGTCAGAACTGATCTTAGCATGATACAGTCATGGTTAGCTAATGCCATTCTGCAGTGACAGCCAAGTACTGTGGCTTGAGGAGCCCATATTACATAGCCACCAAGGTGTCCCTTGGGATTCTTCCACTCATATTCTGCTGTTGATCTGTTTGTGAGGACTCACATGGTCGAGGGTACCTGTACTTTGAAAGAATAGTCTTGAGAGATAATACAAACTGTTCTCATTTTTGGTATGTTTTTCAATTTATATCAGCACAATTTTAGTCACTTCATTCCATAAACCCCTTATCTAGGCCCAGACATGTAAGTCCATAAATGCATGTTCCTCTGTCAGGAATGTTGTTGTGCTTCTACAGATTGCCAGGGCTGTTGCTGCTCCTTAATTGTTGAGTGCCTATTTCGTGTCTGGAGCTGACTAGAAAGCAGTTGCCCCATTGCATTCTCTCACCATGTTTCCTGAGAGACAGAGGCCAAGCTGGCACAGCCCTTCTGACTGTGCCATCCCCTGCCCCTCCACACCTGTCCCCCAGGCAGGGCACGGTGGGTGTCCACGTGGGGGCTGTAGTTCACTACAGTTCAGACTCTTTTTCTCCTCCTAAGAAAACTGTGTAGGTGTTGTCTCAGTTTTGCTCAAAGGATGCTTTCTACAACAGTTTAAAGGAGATCAAGAAGTGTTAGGTAAAACAGTATTAGTCAGCAGCAATACTGTTCCCCTGAGACAGGAGAGCAAGAAAGAGCTGCCAGGAATTTAGTTCTTGCACGAAGTTGTTATCGGCTGCTTCTCACTTGGCCACCCTGGAAAAACTGAACTGCTTTTGGCAGAACAGGTTGCCTGAAGACAGGTGAATCAGAAAGGGCTTTGGCCTTTGCAAAAATTTTAAGAAAGAGTGTACTGCTCATAAGTTAGATTGGAGGTAGGGAGAAGGATTGGGGATTTTCATTCTTCCAGTTGGAGATAGAACATTGTACACCCTTCATGCTTTAAGGGCATTTTCTGTATCTTGTGTGTGAGTTTCTGAAAAAATGGGATGCTGAGTGACAGTGCCTTTGCTGCAGAGTCTAGAACCATCTGTCTCATCTTGACCACTGTGTTGTCCCATCTTGACCATTGAGTTACAAAGCCTCTTTCTGCCTTTCTTTCCCTTTGGCTGAATTGATTTTTCAGTTCTGTGTTACTTGGTATAACAGCCTTCAGCAGGACAGGTACAGACCATCACATCCTAAAAGAGCCAGTAGCCTGAGACTTAAGAGCTCTCATGCTAAGGCATGTTGTAAGCACAAGACTATTTTTTAGACAAGGTCAGGCACTGGTCTCTCTCACAGCTACATAATTTTGTGCACATAGCCTTAAGCAGTGTTAGTAGTGGGTTTAATCTCCTACCAGGCTGAAGCTGCTAAAGTTACACTGGTTCCCATTGTCATACAAAGTCATTTTGGCAAATGCAGGTTGTCACAATTTTTGCAGCTGTGGTGTGGAGCTATGGTGAACAAGTTTCATGCTAATTGAACAGTTCCCTTTGCCTACACGAGTGGGATTCTCAAGTCTTTGCTTAGCCTGTAGCTATTTGTGTCAGAACAGTACAAAGTGATATGAAGACAATGAGGGATTTGTTGCTTTTGTTTCTAATGATGCATGTTAGTAACAGAAACTGGTGCTTATTTATTGGAGTTGCCTTTGCCCTCAGAAAAGAAACCAAACAGTTCTTGTGGGGATCTATTCTGTCTCCCTTGCAACAAAAGCAAAGAATAATAATGAATGTTTTTTATTTGCTGTTTGAATCTTCAGGAATGTTTTCTTTTAGAGAAAATGTAGCAAAGTATTACTACAATATATGATATCTTGTTTTGGAATAGGATATATTAACTGTATTGATTTGATGATCCTAAACTAACACTGTTGCAAATAAAAACCCATAGAGCAAATAAATGGAGGTTTCATATACGTAAGGATTTTCTTGCTCTTATCAATGGTAAACAACCTAAGGGAAATAAGTTTTCTGTTAGCTTGTAACTAGCACACCTTAAGTTATTTTACTTTCCTTTTTACATGTCAACTTTAGGGATATTTTAGATTGAACTTTATCCTTGTCCAAATAAACCCTATTCACTATCTTTTCTAGTTCTTAAATACAACAAAGGAGGAGGAGGGTTAACAAATGTAAGTGATATTAAATGATATATGACAGCCTCTCCTCCTTTCCCCTCTCTGTATGCAAAGGTGATTCTGATGAAAGACTTGGTTAGTGAACTTAATGCTGCACCTTGATCCAGGACAAGTCTCATATTCATGAATAATTTCTAGCAATTCTAGGCATGTGAATATTGTGCTATAAGAAGTAATGATTATGTTTGTGTCCAGAAAAAATGCCCCTCAGATTCTGCACACCATCATTACTGGCTGCATTTGCCAGCTCCATATTCATGGTTTGCGTTTAGCTTATTTTACTCCCCATACTGCTAGATTTGTTATTAAAAGCATTTGGCATTTTTAGAGTTCACCGTCTTCTTATTAACCTAGAATACTAAATATGTTAGTGGACAATTTTCTTACCTACTTCAGGATACTACTTGTATTCTCAAAAATTCACAAAGCAGGTTGAAGGGATATGGAGAATGCAAAACAGTTTGTATACAGCAAGACCGTGTCTGCACTGAATCCACAAGAGTATGTGAGACATATCTTAAGGTCAGATTCCCTGGACAAATCTTATTTTTTTGGTGGGCAGAAGAAGCAGTGTGGTGGTGTTTTCTGTGAAATGCTGCGTATTTGAGAGGTGGGTTCCTTTTGAGAATTGAATTTCCTCCAGGACCTCAGGACCTTTTTGTTGCAAGAGCGGGTTTTTGAACAAGGTGCTAGCTACTGAGTAAGGCAGGACTAGCAACAGGTAAAGCGCTGGGGATGGAATTCACATTCTGTGATAGGAAAGTCAGTTTGCCTACCTGTGGAAGGATACTCTCAGATCTAACTGGAAGTTCGCTTCATCTAGAATTGACTCACTTATTTTTATTCACCCCTTCTACCTTAAAAAACTCTTTACTGTTTAAACAAAACAGAACAGTTTTACCTGACTACTGCTTCAGTTCTGCTTATTATTTAAAGTCAGTACTTTAAATAATAGTAAGTACTTCCCCAAACCTACACTAGGTGTTAAAATGATTTTATAGGTGCCATAATACGTAATCACTACAACATTAAAGTAACAACACTTCTACATAAGAAGTCTAGAATACATACCTTATAGGAATATATAATTTATCTGAATTTACCATTTAGTGAGAAGTCCTAATTTCCCTGTAAATTGACTGGATGGTGGGTTCCGCCATTGGAGCACCCAGGCAGCAATGTACTTACCTGGCTGGCAGCTGTTGTCTTTGTGCATCTCGCAGCTCACTTAGGAATAGGGGCTGGAATATTTCTGTCTCCTTTATGACTTCTGTGATTTCCCCTCCTGTTCTTGTGGCTGTTCTACTGCAGAAAGGGCTGCCTCTTCTGAGTCTTTTTCCTACATTGCCTCAAGAGGATCTTCTTCTTCCTTCTCTAACGGGGTCAACCTCTACTTCTGTTGTTTTCCCTTGACTTCATGAGTGACTCTTAGGGTTAAGGTTTTATCTCTGCTCTAGCTGCAGTGTCCTTAGATCCAGAGACCTCACTGCGCCTTTCAGGGTGTAGGACACAGGCCTGGTAGGCATATGCTGGGACCCAACACAGTACCACAAGCCTCTGTCTGTCTTTGGTGTAAGCAAGACATCCTTCCTTCAAGTGGTCTGCCATTTCAACAGGATTTCTTGCCTGTTTAGGTGTAAATTCCCTTGCCATCAGAGGTGAAAACTGATCTAGGCATGTGCCCAAATTCTCCCACTCACCTTGCTACCCAGGTATTTGCTCCCGTGGAGCACTTTTCTGTGTGTCATCTCCAGTTGATTGGTTACCAGAGATTCCACAGAGATTTGAGCTTGGATCACTGGATTCAGAGTCTGAGGATGGTCAGCCTACAGTTTTAACTGGATCACCGCTGATGGAAGCAGGAAGATGACCACTATCTGAGGGAATTAGCAGTGATGGAGGTTGTCTACAGCAACCTAGACAATGAGGTATCCAAAGGTCGGGATTATGCCCATTGTACATGGGCTGTGTGGCAGAGTTTAATACAGTACCCACCAGTGTAATATGCCAACACTTTGGTGATGATGGACTGGCCAGACATCAAGGCACTAACTGTGGAGAAATTGTCCCACCAACTCCAGCAACTCAGAGAGAATCTCTCTTCTTCTGCTACTCTCTGGGCCTGCAACTTGGCTGTGGCTAGTGTCCCCCCAGGTTCAGTGACTTGAAGAGAGTTTCTCCTCCTCCTTGTCCCCAAAAATAGGGTCTCACCTATCAAGGGTGCTGAAGCAGGTGGTGGTGCCTTAACTGTATGTGATGCTGTGTTGCCACTTGTTTTTCAAGGCCCAGGGTGATGTTTTGGGTTGTGACATAGGCTGCAGGGTACATTTGTAGCCACCTGCTAGTTTCCTCCACCACAGGAACCATGTGGCACTTGCCTTGGTGGCAGGTTTGCAGCAGTGGTGGGATTTAATCAGTCTGCTAGGCCTCCTCATTGATAGCCCAGCCACCATCTTCTGGGGTGGGTCTCCACTTCCAGGGAGACTTTAGTCACTTGGCTCACTTGATTATGGCACAAGTTTAACATTCATGAGCAGCCTGTGTGATAGGTTTGATCAAGAGCCCATCTCTGTGTTTCATCTCTCCCTGGGTGTCCCTAGGGACACATTTCATGGTCCCATTGAGCTAGAAATAGCTCACCTTTTCATTCTCAGTCCAGGTCTACCTGAGCTGCTTCGTTTCTGGCAGCCTGATCTATCTGCTCATTGTTTAGATGTTCTTTGGTGGTGCAGCTCTTGGACATGTAAGAGTCTAGGTGATGTATATGATGTAGATGTATTCTCCTGTAACTTGTCAAGATGTGTAGAATACAGTGTCCCTTTCTCACCCAGCTCTGATGTCCCCTGTTTTGTTTTGTTGAATTTCCCTGTTTCTCTTGTATTAATAGAATTTATCTTCTCGAATAATTCTTTAGCATTTGCTTTCCACTTTTTGCTAAAATAGCTGTATGAAAGCACAGTTGTGTGTACTTGTTACATTTTGGTTGCTGCTATTTTCGTCTGCTTCAACTTCAATAAAGTAAATGTGCTGAAAAGGCTTTTGGCAATGGAAGAGAAGTGAGAAATCTCATGGCCTAATCTGTATCTTCCATAAGTATAAAAGTGATAAACTGAGTAAAAAATTGAACTCACAAGAGTTCAACTTCCAGCTTTCAAAAAGTCTTGACACATAGTTCTCAATGGATGCAAAGTAGTTTTGCAAACCAGCTTGAAGTGAGGTGATAAGCACATCTAAAATGGTTGTGTTTAAAAAAGTGTATGTGCAAATATATATAAAAGCTTCTGCTCCTAAAATATCTTCTTCTTTTGCAGTTGAAACTACTGCTACGTTGCCTGGCAGAAAACAGATAACAGGTATATTGGGATTCTGTGGGTTTTCTTCCCCATTGTTCTATTTTAGAAAGCGTGCAGGAAGATTGCTGCTGATGTTACTTTTTAATTCATGGAGATAGACATGCATATGCAAATACTTGCACATTGATTATCCATATCATCCTTGTGGCTTATTAGCCAATTTCGTGGTGCAAATAGGATCACTAATGTTCCAGAGAAAATACAGTCTGAGCAAGGAATCGCGAGTGATTAGCATTTCAGAGACTCTCTGTTTACCATTTTTAATTAAAAAAAAAGTTGATTTTCCTTTGGGACTTGTAGTATCTCTGATTTAAGTCTTGTACAGGAGTAGGAAAGGCTTTACAGTATAATTAGTGTATTGAAAGCAACATTATAGGATGAGTTCTAAGCTTTGAGAGAAGATGTTGAAATACCTTAAGTATATGTTTAAAATAGTGCTTCTCATTTGCATCCAGCTATTCTTTAGGTTATATTTCTGTGAAAACTGTGACTTGACTCATCTGTAACAGTATCAAAAACCAATAAGGGCTAACTTCTAAGTTACTATGTGAACCAGATATGAAATTTCCTGATTTCTTTTTGATCAAAATACTGACTAACAATATAAAAAATCTGGTGGCTAGTGTTTGCTATAAATAGTTGTCTGGTTCTTATCAATACCCAAGGTTCAGATTTGAAATTAATTAAGATTTTTATAATGTGGCTTTTTTGCAGGATAGAAAAGAGAACATATATGTGTGGGATAAATTTGAAATGGCAAATCTCACTGCTATATACAAAGTCTGAGAAGAGTTCTTCTTAGCCAGCTACAGGCATCTTGTGTATGTTTGATTCCCATTCCCAGAATCAGCAAGACACTCAGGATAGGCATGTGGCTTTCTTGCTAGTGTGGCACTTATGTTGGGTCAATGACCTTGGGTTTTTTATAGTGCAAACTGTCCAGTAGTTCTTGAAAAGAAATAAGTTTGCATTCAATTCTACTTTAATTCATAATTAATATTTTTCATAAAAATTAATAATTCATAATTCATAAAAAATGTAATTTTTTCTTAATCGGAGATTGTTACATCTGCCTTTTTTGATGGCCTGGAAGTGTTGTTCTGATAAAGCAGGTGTTGCCCCCTTCTGGTGAATGATTATGAATGTGTCTGAAACTTCATAATGTATTTTTTTCCTTTTTTTTTTTTTTTTTTATCTGAAACAAAATCTGCAGATTCAGGAGAATCAGCTGCAACAACCATTTCTGGTAAGAAAATCAGGACTTTGCTAATTCCTGCAATGTTTCTTATTTCTTGATTGATAAATCTTCTGCTTTTATCTGAGGTAATACAGAAAAGTTTTAATGTAAATGCATTCCAATGTTTAATGTTTTCCTTGTTTATATTTTTAAGAGAAAACGAATTGGTTTTTTCTACTTTGTAATGAAATACCTTATTGTGTGGAAGCCATTTGCTTTCTTGCTTAATCTATACTGACATATAGAGCTCCGGAAAAAAGAAATAATAGACAGAAACACACATGATTTTGTTCTTTGAAAGATACAGTCTTTGGGAATGGTTTATTTTTAGCAACTGCAACTAATTTAATAATTTTTGTAGTATATACCAAGCCAAATAATACAGATGAAACCAGCACTTTGATTCCTCATATTTTGGCTGCTTGTTAGTTGCCCCAGAAAATTAGTTGTCTTCAGCATTTTTACTTAAGAACCAAATGTGCTTAGCATTTACTCTGCCTGTGGAATTAAAATGGCGCTTTTATGAACACTCAAAATAGCCAGCCTAGTTGAAATAAATGTATCAGAAAGAAAAATTACCTTTCCCTTTCATATGGAAATGAAGTAGATTGCTTTTTTCTTGATATGCAACTATTTATGCAGAGGCACCAACTTTCTTTATTATACTTAAGATACTGCTTTTCTAAAGACAGTGATGCTTTTAGTAAAGAAGTTTGGAAAGTATAATGTTTTTCTGTTGTGAAGCTGCTCTGTCTCACTTAAAAAAGTCACTAAGTTGTCATACTAGAGTGATACAAAGTGGTCCTCTACCCACTTTGTATTCCTGTGCTAACATTTAAGATATGCTTACTAAGCACATCCATCTGTAAATTTTCTTCTATTGTCTTAATTTACTTTCCTTGTTTTTTTCTTTCATTCTTTTGGTGTAGCTGAAAAAAACTTTGCATTGTTATTTTATTTATATTTGGTTACTGGCAAAAGTAGCCTTTTAAGTACATTCTTAACAAGCTTTGCTGTTGTTCTTAAAATGGAACTTAGATAAATAATATTCAGTTCGTGTTCAATGTCTTGCATGTTTGATCTCTTTTTTTTCTCAAAAATTCATAGACGTAAAATACTTTATTAATACAGTTTTTACTTCTTCGTCTTTTTTTTCCCCTGGAATCCTCTTTTGTTACTTTTATCACCTCTCCTATGAATCCTTCAGGCAAGATGTTAATGTTTATCTTATTTAAATTTTGTTAGATTTTGACTTTTTGGCCTTTTTACATTTTTATTGATTTTACTGTTATTAATTTTTCTACTTCAGATATGTCTTCAGAGGAGACTACACAAAGTGCAGGTGAGAATTTGCATGAAGAGGGTAAGGTTTCAAAGGAGATGTTTATTGTATTCATATTTGTTGTTGTTTGGATTTGGTTTTTTTTTTTAATAATTGCAATTTGTTGACACCAGATTATTTTGTTATATAATCTTAAAGTATGTATTTATCTGCAATCTGTATTTTAAGTCTGCATATGTAGGGCTCTGAGGTGCATTTAAGTGACACTGAGCTGTTAACCTTCCTTTTTTATTCAAAATACTACATTGCTTACCAAAGGGATGTAAAATTGGGCATATTTATTTTTTAGCAAGTATATAGTTTTTTGCTATATCTATGGATAGAATGTTTTCTATGCTTTCTGGTATTATTTAAAGTATTTTACAGAATGAAAATGTAGACCCCATTCCTGAAAGATACTTACATGATACAAGTTCTTGCAATGAATTGCCAAAGAGAATCAGTAAGGCTCAATCAGAAGAACATGCTACCCCTTTCTTTCCTGATTTTTGCATTTGAAAACAAGGAGTAGGTTCATCCTGTATCAGTACACATTCCCCCATGTCTGTATATGAACTACACATCCTCCTATTCTTCGTAGTCGATTGAAAGACATGTTTTTAGAACATGATTCAACCTACACTGAAGTGCCCATATAGAGTAGGATAAATGGGAATCACACCTTAAAAGCACTGTTTTCTCCTCTGAACAATAGGGAACCTGGAGTCACTTGTTTATATGGGGTAGAGATATGTGATTGGATGGATCTTACTTGATTACTGCTTTTGCATTTCCCATGCTGGAAGTAACTTCATTTCATTATAAATGGTCATGTTAAATACATGAACCATTAAATCATGTTAAACACTTCTCCTGGGAAGACAGAATCTAAAGAAGAAATAAGAAAAATTTTTTTGTGACATGTATTTCATAGACTTTTTAAGTGAAAACTTGAAAACTTTAAAGTTTTTTTCTTTTTTTCTTCAACAGAAACTCTTGGAATCACTGATTATTACTCCACCACAACACCAGGTAGGATTCATATGTCACCACTAATCTTTTGTGCTTCTCAGAATTTGAGTGTATGTGAGTTCAGGAAGTCTGCTGCCAAATGTTTTTAATAGGATCTTTTTTTTCTTGGAGTTGTGGTGTGCCATATTAGTAGTCTGCCTTATTTCACATTGTTCTCCACTCTGGTAGAAGGACTAATTCTACAGTGTTTGTCTAGATGGCTGCCTACAGAAGAGTTTGGTTATTTTGTAAGTCAGAGCAGCAGGTTACCACAAAGATGTAAGAAACACAATCTCAGGGAGCATGTTTGCTTAAGAAAAAAAAATCTTCATGCTTTTTAATAGATTGAAGTAAACTGAATACACTCAGGGTGTTTGACCTCAGGGCAGGTGCAGTAGAACCAGGAGCAGACTGAATTTAATTTTTTAATTATCCACATAGGAGCTGGGTAGACCCCTTAGAATGTATTTGCCCTGAATTAGTGCAAGTGGAAGAAGACTTGGCTTGAAGTCATGCTGACAAGTATAATTTGACTGTGTGAATGTGAGTAAGATTGCAGCAAGATTGCAGCTGTGTTACCTGGTGATCTCAGGGGGCTGAAAGCACTAGTGGTTTTTGATCAGTCTTTTATCCTCCACGCTACTTATCTATTTCATACATTTTAGTGACATCTTTGGCAAGACTATGGGGCACACAAATGGATGCTCTGTAAAGAAAAAGAAGCCAATGTTACTCCTTTGTGTCAATTCTAGAATTTGTGTTGGGGGTTTGTAAGTGTTGTTCTTTATGTAGTAAATATGTTGACAATTTATTGTTGTAGTGACAATCATTATTTATGAACAATTTATTTATTTAAGGATTGTTTAAAAAAAAGGGTTGATACAAGTAACTATTTTATTGCCAAATGCCAACACAAGGGAAGACAAATTTAGGATAATAGAGTGACCAGGGTTGGAAAAGGCCTCTAAGATGATCAAGTCCAACCATCAAATTTATTGGACTCTAAACTTGTGTTTGAAGAACTACTTTTTTCTAATAATTTAAATATTGCCACCTGCTTACAATTCATACACTCTAATGGGTATTTACCAATTGTGATAAAATTGATGAAGCATTAAATTTTAACAGTTAAATGTTTGTATAACAGAAAAAGTGAAGAAAAAATTCCCATCTCATTTGGTACTAAGTAATGATAACAGTAGAGAATATAGCATTTGTTTTTCCATTAGTGGAGGCCAATTTGTCTACTTAAGTAAGGAAAGTTGTGGTGCCACATTGTTTTTATGAACAAGTATAGGAGTTTTGTATTGGATGCAAATATTTTTTCTGGTCCTTCATTTTATATTATACAACAGATCCATCTGTTTAGAGTACCCTTAATTTAGGATCACTGGGTTTTTTTTAGCAGTGTAGGTAGTATTAAAAATATGGAAAATATGGAGCAGCCAAAAGCTTGCTGTAACTAAATGAAGACATGTTCCATTAGATGAAAGGATTTATGTTTGCTATCATCATAGTTTGAATTCTATGAGGTAGAACAATTTTGGCTTCATTCTGTCATAAGTAGCCATAGTGGGATCCTCAGAAGCTGCCTAGTGATTGAATTCTATGAGATGGGAAGATCTTATTTATGTGCTGATTTCTGTTTCTATTTGGACAAAAAAAGAAAAAGAAAAAAGTTAAACCACTTGCATGTAAGTCTTCTGTGGAAACTGTTACAGAAAATCATTCGAAATTACTTAGTCAAAGCCAGCATGTTGCTCAATACCAAGTCTTGAAAAATGTCATGGTAAGTGCTCTAGAGAAGTGAAACCTAGTATGTCAAATATTTCTAAAAGGTAAAGACATTTACATTTAATTGAAATGATTGTAAATATGTATCAATATTTATGTATCAATATTGGATTTAAGTTCAACATTTTTACTCAGCTCTTTTTTTCCCTAAAAAAACTACAGCAAGCGAAACTATTGTATGCAACAGAACATCTGTCTGTAATTATTCAGGTTAGTGGTTCTTTTTCCTTTTTTTCTTATTAAAAATATATCCAACTATTTTATGTTCTGATTAATGAAGCAACTTCTAGTTGCCACTTAAAAGCTGTAATAGATTTTCTTGTGAATTTAGAGAGATTTTGTATAATTTCTAAAAATATAAAATGTGAATTCTTTTTCTTTTAAAGTAATGTGTAGTCTATTATTTTTGATCCTTGGTTTCTATCAAAGGACACTTTGATAGAATTATAAACCTGAGAAAACAAGGAACTAGTAAGCTATGGTAGATGCTAATGTCTGTCACACTGAGCCTAACTCTATCAGGAATAGAAGTTGAAATACTATTCAGGAGAATTATTTTAAGAGCCTACTTTTATTTTAAAAGTGTAGTGTGACAGAACAGACAAAGGAAAAGGATGTTACCTTTATGTGTGTCAACAAAAATATAGTAAAAGAAGATCTAGTTGGTACATGTCGCTGCCTTCCAAAATACAGTTGATGAATTGCTTTTGTGAGACATACTTGAGAAAAGGAAGTCACTTCTGCCAAGCAGCCATAGACCGAGTACTTTATAGATTAGAATAAGTATCTGCCCTCCTTCCTTTAAAACTTCCCTAGTGTTTGACACAGTAAACTGCTAGATGACTTGGGTGATGTCAAAAATGCCTTCCTGTTCACTGTTCTTTCTGTATAGCCTGAGCTGAATGTGTGGCTGCAGGAAGAGACATGTTGTAGAAGTTCCTTTTTCTCTCCAAAATGGGCCTATTAGGTCTCGAGGACCTTTGAGTGAGGTTCTGAATTATGGTATCCTGAAAGTTTAGAGGTCTCCAATGGAGTAATTTTCACCATATGACTTCACCTTTATCGATGCTTTTTAGTCTTGTTGTGGGAGTTGGAGTTGTATTAATAGTAATGTACATTGCAGTTTTTCTGTTTCAGGGAAAAAAAAATTGCAAGGAGGAATGTAGGGACAGCCAGTAAAATTAAATGTATAGAAAATAAATAGCTGTTGGGCTAGTTCATTTATTGAAATAGTAAGTGAAGGGATGGAAGAACAGTTGCAAAAATAGAACAGCTAGTTCTTACTTCCCTTGTATCATAACACAAGACAGTAAATTTTTAAATTCTCAAATAATTTTGCATCATGTGTTTTAGCATTGACTTTCTTAACTTTTTTTGCTTTTGGTTTTAGTGTTCTATGTGGGGAAGGTAAAACTTCGGGCAAGTGAAGAAAATAACACATCACTAAATGTAGAAATAGTAAGTATTCTTTATTTTAAAACTTTATTGTACAGCAGGTTGAAATTAGTTTCTTTGTCTACACTTAAAATACTGATATGTTAACATGATTCTTACTTAGTTTACAAGATACTATTTGCAGTGGATAGATCTATTCTCTTTTAAACAGCTGCTTTGCAGCTCAATTAGAATTCCATCTAAGTAAACTTCCTACAGTAATGGCCTGTATTCTCTATGTAGCCACTGAAAGAGGGGGAAGCTCTGGGAAATCTGGAGAGATGAACTGCCTAAATATGAATCTACATTTAAGCATACAAGATTTTCCTTTGAAGATTAATTTAGGCACCTGCCTTTAGAAGGCAAGCATCATTAGATGGAAACAGTGTGGGCATAATTAAAGTTGGATTGCATCCTGGGAATAATGTGTGTTGTGACCCTCATAAATAGTATCATGCTTTTTGCATATTTTTTTTATTATGCTTTTGCATAATCTTTCCATGCTTTTTGGCATGTGGTTAATGTGTTACTAATTTTGCAATAGGCCTATGTGAAAAGAGTGTGTCCCCTTTACAACACAATAGACATTTAAGAGGATAGTATCATGGAAAGCATATCATGGAAAGCAATGACCACATAGATGATTATCAAGATAATACTATGAGGATGAGAATGTTTAATTGTTGTACATGGAAAACTGAAGGGAGGCAGAAAAAAAAAAGGCATTTGCTTGTAAAGGACCTCATACCTTTATCCTACACATCCCTGTCTGCACTCAGTCTGAGACTTCACATGCCAGTCTCTGAAAGCATGAGAGTGATGAGCAACATCACAGAGAGCTGCTGCACAGGTGCACGTGGAGCACTGAGTTTGGGCAGGGCTTTGCTCCTGGCAAAGGCCACCTCTGCACTGTGTTGTGTTCCAGTGGTGATAATGCCTGCTGAAACTGTCCTTGTGTATTAATGGTATTCCTACAGCTACTAGAAAGTCTGGTTTCCATCTCTTGAAACTCTTTTACTTTTTAGAAGAATATTTCTTAAGTAAAGTCAATACCATATGTGCTAGATGATGTTTTTCCTCGTGCTGCTTGCTGCTCGCATGAAATGTAAAACTAACCGGTAATGGTGGCAACCAGAAGAGTGTAAGAATGCAGATTTATAAAGAGCCTTCAGATAAACCTTAGTGTATCCCCAGGCCCTAATGCTAGATCATACATATTTAGGTCAGTTCTACTGTGTTTTTCACCTCAGTTCTTGACTTCTTATTCATAGTATTCTATGTCATCTGTTACTTATGTGTATTATGGAGCTTGTCCATTGTTGCACTTATATTTATAAAGTTCATTCAGCGTCTGGTCTAACCTGTCTTTGTTGCAAAATAAGCCAAATTCATCTTTTTTCCACATGAGATATGGTAGGGTCACTATCCTATCGCCCATATCTTTCAAAAATCAGATTTCATTTTTTGCTCTATACTATATCAACAATTCCTTCCATAAGTTGTGACAACAATGTCTTGGTAAATACTTGTTGCAGTGTATTCATAAGGAAACATGCTTATTATCTTTGTAATTTCAGCCCGTTAAAATGTGTGAAATGAACATTTTTCAGATAAAAATTACTGTTTGTACTTACCTGTGGGGTCTTTGTTTCTAACAGATTAATAACATAACCAGCAACCAAGTTAGAAAATTAATTGCAATTCCAGCATCTACCCCACAAGAATTGAGGTAAGTGATTTTGAATAAGGATTGAAATCTTTATTATATTTGAAAAAGATGAAGTGAGACCTTCCATGTGTCAGGCCGACTTTGTGTTATTCCTCCACTATAAAAACTTCAGAAGTTATTGCTCTTTAACATAAAGTTCATATTGGTTAGAATAGTCTTAGTTATTTTAGGGGCCACTGGAGTTTCTTTTAAAAAATGGTATACTTGCTGATTGCCTTTTAGATCCCTTTGGTTCCTTGAGGCTCAACAAGGCCTGAGGGCCTCGTTGTTTATATGCTGCTCATCTTAGTAGTAGTAGTAGTAGTAACAATACCATCACCCCCTGAAGACCTGGATTGTTGAGAATGCCAGTCTGGCTGCTGCTCTATATGAATAAATTGGTTTGTATAATTTCAGGATTTGGTCTCTCTGGTAGGAAATTATGAAGAGAACTTTCATAGGTGCATGTTCTCCAATAAATATTTTTTGAGTCATATCTATGCTTTTATTTTGGTGTAGCTTTTTCCTTGCTTTTGTAAAGAGATGTTTAAATGAGTGAATATTTACTACTATTTCTAAAACTTGCCCTGAAAATCAAAAAGATGCAATTGGCCAACAGATCTTGTTTGCAAAAGAAATCCATATTTCTTACTCATTCTGTGGCTTTGAGTATAGGTTTAGAATTCTGTTCCAAATGGTTGCTTGCCAAAAGGCAACATTAAGATTTATGTTTTACTCTTTTAAATAACGTTTACAATGTGTTCAGCTAAAATGTGATTACAGAAGTTTAAACTTAGTTTGTGTAGGGACTAATAAAAGTCAACTTTTAAAATGTTTAATGCTTTGAAAAGTGGTTTTACAAGATTAGAGCTGTCATGAATTGATAAAATCACTGATCAACTGGAAAAATATTTTTTCTCTGTAATTAATTTTTTTAAATTGCTGTAATTGCTTTTAGAAACATAGCTAACAATCCTCCATAATGGTAACATTTTGTTTTAAAGCATTTCAGAGTTCAACAAAACCTTGCAAGCAGTAAGTGAGGTAAGATTACTGATTGTTGTTACTGTTTGAAAACTTTTCCAACTTACTTCTGATGAAGTATCACTCCTGATTTCTCCTGATAAAACAATATTTGTCTGTTTTCATTTTTCATTACAGTCCTCTGTTATGGAATGCAGTGCAGAAAACCAGAGGTTTGTTATTAAATTTTTAAAGATCAAATATATAAAAGCTCATATATCGTCTTGTTGTATATGAAGAATGCATGGCTCTGTAACAGAGGAAGAAACAAACTTTCTAGGAAGTTAAGTTCAAGAAACAGGCTGGAAAAATATATGTAGGTTAACAAACAAATTCTGATTTCATTATTCCCCTAGCACTAGTGATTTTTAAAACACTTTTTAGTGTTTTTGGGTTTTTTTAACTAAACTATATTACTTTTCATTAATCTTCTGCTGAAGCACAGACTTGCTTGCCATATTGCTTCTGCATCTCAGTAATAGCTGAGTCATGTAGCAATTGGGAGCACCAGACTTCCAGAACCTGTGAATACAATGCAATCTTTATGAGGGATTTGAGACATCCTGAGTTGCTGTTCTTCAGTGTGGGAAACAACCATCCTCAGGGTAGGGGAGGCCTGAGGAGGTAACAGTTCAGAGTCTGGCAGCCATGGGTCATCAGAATGGCTCCACAGAGGTGATCCTGGAAACCCTGAAACATAGATAATGTCTATTGCATTAATTGCTACTCACCACTGAATTGCTGCTCTTTTAAACTGATCAGCTTGAGAATACTATATTCTAAAACAAATTGTGAAACTTCAGTTCCTCATATACTTGAATCAGGAGGTTTTTTCCTGGATTAGGATGAAAGAAGAGTCCAAAACACTCAAATAGTAATAGACAGAAAGTCAGATCACACCTTCATGTCATACACTGGCAGTCACTAGGGTACTCTTTTCATTCTTATGAGCTGGAAAGAAGCTTCACTTCATCTTTTATGTGATGCCTTTTGATTCACATATGTGTTTGTGTTTGCTGAGCATGAAGAATTTTTGCTGTAGAATTTTTACTAATTTAAGCAGGGTTTCAAATCACTGAACTGTAATTGTAAAGGTGTAGTTACATTCTTAAATGGGTCATTTAAGTTCCCTCTAAAGAAAGAGGATACTGGAGATTTCACATACACTGACACAGCCTCCCAGGACACTTGTTAGCTCCTCTCTGGAGTTTTTTTACAGTAACAGAGGAGATTATGTTATTATCTTTACAAAACCATTAACTCTTTAATGGCTAACATTGATTAGGGAGGACCCCAATTTTAAGAATCAATGTTGTCTGTAGAGATAAGGGATAATAAGCTAACACAATATTACTCTTCTAATTAGCCTGGCATAGTGGTTTACGTGCATTAAAAATGTGCCCAAATCTGACAGAGCCTAAGAAAAATGTGCTTTCACACTTAGCACTTGTGTTGACGTGCATTCACTTAGCATTTGATGTCAGTTTCATGTGTTGTAAAATTGAGGCAACTCTGTTTCTTGAGTCTAAAGCTTTTTCTTCCCATTATAGTATGCACTGCAATTTCATAATGAAGCTGGCTGAGAGAGAGAATATAAGCAGTTTAACAAACAAAGCAAAAATAAGCCAACTTGGTAAGTTATGCTTTAAACACCGTCTCATCACAATTTTATGTCTTTACACATGACTTCCAAGTAGCTAAAAGATTCTTGCTTATTTCTTGATAAAAGTAATTTTGTTGTTGAACAATATAAATACATAAAAATGTAGCCTTCTGATTTTTGAGGGTGTGTGTGATAGAAATAACTTTTAAAAAAAATTGATATGAAATTGCTGGATACTTTAATAAAGCACACTTTGAAAGGATTAGGTGTAAAATTAGCTGAGAACATACTTGTGTTGCTGATATGACTATCTGAATTAAAAGGTTTGTTAAGTAGCCAAGCTTTCTTAGTGATATTGGGATAGTATGGAGTAGTGGCTCATACATTTGTCTCTGTTTCAAAAGCTGTAGCTTTGCATTTTGTTTACAATAATAAAAGAGAAACCTGAACTTGTCAGGGATTGAGCAAAAATCTGGGGATATGGCAATATTCTGACTGGTCAAGGTTGCTTTTGTTATGCAAAAGTAATTTCAGAAAAAATCAAAATAAATTAGTATATGCTGTTGTTTACAAACATAATACACATGATTAAATATTCTACTTAATGATATTAGCAATTGTTATGCTTCAGGATAAACTAGGTTAATGTTTCTTTGTCTTGTCAGATCGGTGCTGCTGTTCATCACCAAAGTATTGTTCCATGACTGCTGAAGAGTTACAAATATAGTAAGTATAAATACAAAATTTGACTTGCTTATTTCCCAAATTTCCTAATACATTACTAGAGTCAACTTTTGTGCTGCAGTGTAATAGCCAGGAAGGATTCCACAAGAAAAAGCTGATAGGCATTTTCCTGTGTAGCTCCCTCCCCATTCCTTCCACTTTCCCTTCCTACCCTCTCCCCCTCTCCCCCCATTTTTTTTCCTGATGAATCTAGCTTTTGTGTTTAACATCAGGTCACCTCCAGAACAGGCAGAAAAGGCAGCAGTAGTATTTATAGACTTGCTAGTTAACAACTGCAGCAAAATAGAACGTGAGAATCCTCAAAATGTTAGCGCATGAAACATCCAATCTGATTGATTTTAAAATATGCATTATTAGTGTTATGTCCATATAATTCATATATATTCCTCTATTATAACTCATTTTCTTTAAAAGAGAAACAATGTTAAACTTAACATGTATTTTTTTGCCTTTTTTTCTTTTACAGTACTATACAAGTGCCACCTCATTCTATATGGGTTCCTTTCCATCATTCTCCTCTCCCTAAGAAGACTTCCCCAAAATCTAATACTTTTATTTCCCCCACTATGCTTTCTGCTAAACAAAGCCTCACAATTAGACCACTGAGCCCAACATTCACAGAAATTTCTTTTTCTGAAACTCTCTCCACATCTCCCACTACATACCCTTTCTCTGAAACTTCTGTGTCTTCCACCAGTGTTACCACTACACATTCCTCTTCAGAGTCTCTTGCTCAACCTACCATGACAACGTCTTCTTCTGTAGCTTCTAATAAATCTGTCACTATTAAATCTGGTGCTGCACACCTTAACAAGTCTTTTACAGTACTTTCTCCTTCTGTAGGTTTCACTAAACATTCTTCACTTTCCTCTTCTGGGCCTCCCCACAAACTTCCAATCATAAATCGCCACTTTGAGACTATCACCAAATCTGTTGCACAAATTCCTCCTGCTACAGCCCAACCTATATCTAGTAATAAAAATGTTAGTACGATACCTATTCTTCCCCTTACTCCTTTCACAATATCTTTGACCCCTACTATTAATCCTGTCAATCATTCTGTCTCGGCTTCTCGACCTCATTCTACTGTTGATGGCCATGGGAGCACAGGTAAATATGAGAAGTAAATGAACTTTTTTCATTTGAATCCCATCTAATGGATTTGCTTTTAAACTTTCTTAAACAAGGTTATTTATATGAGAGGGGACCTTGCAATTACTGTGAATTACTTTGGATGGGAATGTTGATCTGCTGGAGGGTAGGAAGGCTCTGCAGAGAGATCTGGACAGGCTGGATCAGTAGGTCAAGGTTCAACAGGACCAAGTGCTGCATCTTGAAGTTGGGTCACAGCAACCCCATGCAGTGCTCCAAGTTTGGGGAAAAGTAGCTGGAAAGCTGCTTGGCAAAAAAGGACCTGGGGGTGCTGATCAGCACTGGCTGAACATGAGCCAACAGTGTGCCCAGGTGGCCAAGGCCAGTGGCATCCTGAACTGTATCAGAAGTAGTGTGGCCAACAGGATCAGGGCAGTGATTGTCCCCTTGTATTTGGCACTGGTGAAGGCACACCTTGAGTCCTGTGTTCAGGTTTGGGCCCCTCACTACTAGAAAGACGTTGAGGTGCTGGGGTGTGTCCAGAGAAGGGCAACGATGCTAGTGAAGGGTCTGGAGCACAAGTCTTATTAGGAGCAGCTGAGGGAGCTGGGGTTGTTTAACCTGGAGAAAAAGAGGCTCAGGGGGACCTTGTTGCTCTCTACAACAACCTGAAAGGAGGTTGTAGCCAGGTCGGTATCAGTCTCTTCTCCCAGGCAACAAGCAAGAGAACATAAGCCTCAAGGTGCACCAGGGGAGCTTCAGGTTGGACATCAGGAATAATTTCTTCAAGGGAAAGGTTGTTATGCACTGGAAAAAGGCTGCCCAGGGATATGGTGGAGTCACCATCTCTAGAGATGTTCAAGAAATGACTGGATGTGGCCCTTAGTGCCATGGTCTAGTTCACAAGGTGATGATTGGTCAAAGGTTGGACTCGAGGATCTTGGAGGTCTTTTTCCAACTGAAATTATTCTGTTCTAATCATTCTGAAATGATTCTATTCTAAGTGAAAAACCTGAGACAATTCTCACAAGGTGTACATTTATTTTATAACATGTTCTAATTCCTTTGGCTATGATGAGTGATACTTCACTACAAATTGATTTGTAACTGTGATAGATAGGTACTGTGCTAAGTTTTCAACAGAACAAATTTCTTTTTGGCAGAAAAAAAGTAGGTCAGAGAGCAAGGTAGCTTTTTTTGAACTAAGCTATTATTTAAAATATTGCAAATTAATATTGAATCATCCTAAAAATATTGTTATTGATTGGGAATATTCTTAATGGCTGTGTACTTTCTTATGACGATTGTACACATCTTTACAAGATTCTTTTCAAATTTCTGACATCTTGATTTTAGTCACTAGATGCCTGAAAGTAGAATAAAAATTCAAAATAATAGGTCATTTAATGTCACTAATGATCTGATGCGAGGAACTTTGTAATCAATAAAATGTGGAATTAATGCTGGCAGTTTGAAACCTTATTTCATGTTTTCATTAGATTTAAATTATTGCTCTCTGCAAAGTAGCTGATAGAAAAAGGTATTCTGTCTCACATAGCTGGCTGAGAGACCTTACAAATTGTGATATGGTTTGTTAATCAGAAGAACTCCTTAATTTTTCTACTTCATAAAGGTTACTTCATTTGCTGAATAGTGTTTAACTAAATGCACAACTTTTCTTTTGTCACAGGAAGAACACTTTCACCTACCACCAATACAACTTCTATATACACCTCCATTAGTGTTGCCACAGCCGAGCAAATCGTGTCCAAAATAGAAAATGATTTAGCAGCTGGAAAAGTAGAGCCAAAAGATGTAGAAAGGATGGTTAATGAGGTTAGCAGTGTCCTGACTGCTGCTCAGCCATTACCACCCCGGATTTCTAACAGGTGGGTCACTTTGGCCATAGATTAAAGATGTGTTGTGTTAACTGTCTTGATAAATTGGCTTCATCAAGTTCATTTTTTCATAATCCAAAAGAATATTTTTTGTTCTTTAATGTACAAGATGGAAGGACTATCATTCTAATGTTACCAGCTCTACTATAATGTAATGCCATGGAAAACACTGTAATTTTTTTGTGTTGACACCACAATAAGTGAGCAGAGTCAGCTGTATTTTACACTGTGCTTGGATTATTGCTCCATAACCACAACGTGCCTGAGAATTTTGGGTGTATGTGCTTGGTAATACTAAGTCTACTTTTTCTTAACAGAATTATAAAACTGGTGGATTATATTGGCTTAAAACTGAACTTTTCGACATTATCTGCTGAATTTGTCTCCCCTTCCTTGGCTCTGGCAGTCGTCAAAACCAGCAGCATCCGCTCCAAACAAATGTCTTTTGCTGTCCAGGACTCAGCTGATCTCCAGGTTAAACACTGATAATTCTAAATACTTACAAATTGTCAAACATTTATTTTTAATACTTACAGTTTTATATTTATATGAACATGAGTTTGTTCTCTCTTTATGTCACAGTTTCAGGATCTTTTGTTTGTGTTAGTTTCAGAGAAAAAATACTGTATTTTTTAAGCCCTCTGTAGTTTTTCCTTTTATTGTCTATTGTGTAAATGTCTGTAAAAGAAAAAATTACTTTGCAGAAATTGTTATAACTCTAATAAGCTGTCAGAGAGGGTGCAGCCAGAACACCAGAATGGACAGAGTGCTTGGCAGAATAACTTTACCTCCAAAACTTGGAATTACGAGTCATTTATTCACCCACCATGACAGTGCTGAAATTTGTCAAGGAGTGTTGCCAGATGGCTTCATCTGTTAGAAGGAGATTAATTGTGGAGGGTTCCAGGAAAGAACTATTATGTATGTTGCTTGGATAATGATACTCAGACATTTGTCACTCATGAGTAGTTGGTCTCAGCAAGAAATAAGTGCTTAGAAAGTTTGCATCCACTTAGTCTCATTCAATACCCCCTTCCTAGTTGAGGAAATAACAATTTGGACAATACCAGCCTTCAAGGCTTAAACAAGGGGAGATGGAAAGTTTGGGGCAAATTATGGCACATTCTGCCTCCTCAGAGAAGAAAATAGCTAAATGTAGTGTGAGCCCTAAGTAGTACTGGAACTTTTCTGTGACAGGGAAAATGATAGAAAATGTATCCGAGTTCTTTTCTATTTCTTAGCAACATGTAGTGCGTGAATATGAGGTGACTAGTAGGTGGTAGTGCTGAAATACAGCAATAGATAGTTGATAAGTAATGATTTTTTTGACATTTCATGGCACTGACAATGAAATACAGAAAATTTTCAGTAAGTTTCATCTACTTTAAACTAGAGCAACAGGAATGCTTTTGTGGAATTGAATCAGGATTTCTTTGGTGGCTGTCTAAACCAGTGATCTCCAAAGTGGGTTTGGAGTACCCAGGGTGTGTGCACAACTGTCTGTTGCAGTGTGGGAAGAAGATGTTGTTTATATGAATAATAAAAAATACATATCTAAAAATAATGTTTGCTCCCCTTTTAATTTTTTTTTATAACTTACATAATATAGTTATATAAGCGTATACATAAGTATATATGTATGTACAGTAATACATATTATTTGTAGGTAGGTATATTTGAGTTCACACTCAAAAAAATTTAGGGGATGCATGATCGAAAACATTTGGAGTTCACTGGTCTAAACAGAAGAGTTAAGTTACATTGTTAGGTCACTCTGGGGAGTTCACACTCTTACCCTTATTGCAGCCATTCTTTGAATACTCAGGTAATTTTTTCTTTCGTTAGTTCTACTGATGTTTCACATCTCTCAGGAACTCTGAGGTGATGATATTTGTATGTAAAGTTACTAATGTGTGACTAATATGCAAGAATATTGAGAAATTTTGTACTAAAAAAAAAGCTCTTTGGCCTCTAAGTACAGCACACAAAACTGGATGAAAGTTCAGATCTTTCTTTGTATAATATTAAATCACTAAGCTCGACATGCCTGAATTGTGGCTTATCCAGTTTATTTTTGTCATTTTTGCCAGATGATCAAAAAGTTAGGGTTTATGTTCTTAGGTTCTGCTTAACCTACTGCATTTAAAAACTTACTGACAAATAATTTCTATTTAGACTTTTTCTGAATTCTGACATACTTCATATAGGATATAAAAATTCTTTGCCTTTGCAGGCTTTCATGCTGTGAAATGTTGATCTCCCTACACAGTTCCATAGACCTACCTGGGTTGTTGCTCTTTACGTTTTCCAAATCAATATTATCCACTATGGTGGTGTAAACAGAACAGTGGTGTGTTCTGTCCCTGTAAGCAAGTGGGTAAAGTCAGATTATTTTCAATGGTAGGCAGACCTGAAATGGGATGCATTCTTTTCAGTCCTATAGATGCTACTTATGCATTGGAGCAGGAGAAGAATGAGAGCAGCAGTGAGTTTGTGACAGTTATTAGAGAGACACATATTTTGAAGTTTTAAAGTGAAAATAAGTCATAATTTATTTCTTTGGAGACTGAAATGAAGCATAATCCTACCATTTATTTTTCAGATCTCTCTAGGAACTCAGGCAATTAATGATTTAAATAATCTTGGATCAATTACACTTCCTTCATCGTTGCTGACAAATCTACCCACTGAAGAGGTGGACTTGGCTTCTAGAATTATATTCAACTTCTTTAAAAAGACCACTGTGTTCCAGGTATTTTTTTGGTCCTCTGTTCTTAAGAGTTTTAAACTAAAACCTAGAGCAAAATAAAATATGAATAGATTTTTTTCCCACAAAACACATTTTAAAACTTCTGATTTTAAAAGTAATTGTTTTTTGTCCAGTGCTTACTCTGCATAGTAACTGAGCTTGTTGGTGCTGTACTCTAATATTGTTTCTTTCAAGATTTAAAAATCTGGTTCTTGTTTTTTGTCATTCCAGGATCTGTCCTTGAAGAATGCATCTTTAATCAGCAATGTTATATCATCAAGTGTTGCTAATCTCACAATTCGCAACTTAAAGGCAAATGTTACTGTCACATTGCAGAATATCAAGCCTAATCAGGTACAAACAGTAAAAACTCCTAGATGGGAAACTGTGGGTTGCTGTGGAAGCTGCTGTAGTAATGACATTTGTAGGTTCTGCATGGCCAGAAAATAATATAAGTCTTTTTTCTTAGGGGAACTGAGAGGAATGTGTCATCTGGAAGTATTAGGACTCATGTACACCATCTCTTTTTTAAATGAGCATCAAGGATTAAAGTCTTCTATCCCATATCTTAACAGAATTAAAAAAAATACTAAGTTATAATGAAGAAAGATACAGGGATTCCACTAATGCCCTGAGACTTTTTTTCAGGAGTTGGCTTATTGCAGTCTTTACTCGTATTGACATAATACTGAGTTTTGAGGTATAACTATAGAATTTTTAGTATTCATAGCAGTACAGTGAATTGCATGTGTGTGTGTGTAAAACTATATGTAAATGTTTAACAATATGGTAATAGAAAGTGCTCCTACTAGGAGCAGAATTTTTTCATAAACATGAGCTAGGTCCTGTATGGTGACTTCAGATTTGTTCAGCATATAAACGTGCAGTTTGCAATATTAATCCATTCTATGCACCTAAATTAATTTTGTGTTTATGTAAAACAGGTATATTTGCTGTATACAGTATTTATTGTCGCCTGCATTTTGTAGATAATTCATAAATCATTTGATCCTAAACTCATAGTTTAGTTATTTTTTTTTTTTTTTTACCTCTTAAACAGGATAATTCAACAGTTAGATGTGTTTTTTGGGACTTTAATAACAATGGTAAGTACTTGAGATCACCCAAGATACCATGTTGTTTCATCTATGTTAACCCATCTTAATATAAATAAAGCCTTTTATGAATAACAAAGCTGCTTTCTTTTACAGGTGGACATGGAGGCTGGTCATATGAAGGTTGCATAGTTAAAGAAAGCAGAGTAAATGAAACAGTGTGTTCGTGCAACCACCTCACAAGTTTTGCAGTTTTGATGGTAATTATTTTAAAAGTTATACAATCTTACCCTGGTTCAAGAACACCTTTAAGCATGTGTTGTCTTAAGCAAAAGAGGACCAAATAGGCACATACCTATGAAATACTCAGGATCTGTTCACTTCAGTGTTCATACTTACAGACATTCACTTAGTCACATGCTTAAGCTACTGGTTGAATGGGAATCTATGAGTTACACTGGAGTAAAAAAATTCCTCAGGTGCTGCAGCTTTTGAATTTAGACAGTTGTTTATATTCTAGGAAATAAAATTTAGGAGAAATCAAATTTAAAACAGGTTTTTAATCAAATGGCCTTTCATGATTAGAATCATAGAATAATATTTCAAGTTGGAAGGGACCCATAAGGATCATGGAATCCAATTCCCTGCTCTTTAAAGAACTAGATTGGCTTTTTTGTTTTTCAGTTTACCTTTTATAAGATCCATGATGAAAAGAATAGTTTCTTTTTTTTTTTAATTGCACAGGGAAGGGTGTGGTTTGGGTTTTGATTTTTAAAAATATTTTTTTCATTTAATAAACATGTTCTCTGAAATTAACTTCTGTTTCTCTTTTAGAACTTGTATGGAAATACTCCTTTGAATCCCACACAAGAATTGGTACTGACATTTATATCCTATATAGGCTGTGGCCTCTCTGCAATTTTTCTTTCTGTTACTCTTGTGACCTACATAGCCTTTGAGTAAGTACCCATTCAACTAAGCTCGCATTATGCTTTAATTGTAATTGATTGTAGTCTTCACTGTGAAGTCCTTTCCAACAGTTAGGGATTCTGTCTCCATTAATAATGTACAAATTGGCCTGTTTACCAGAAAAGTGTTGATTCAGTCTTCAGGAATGTTAACCTTATGAGCAAATAAATGATCATGAGGCTCTATGCAGTAAGAAGTGAAGGAGTAGCACACTGAAGTATTTTATAATGGAATATCATAATAGAAGTGTCAAGGAATATGTTTAAGATACAACATAAAGAAAGCAGTGCAGAATTAAAGCATTTTTAAATGCATTTGTATTCTTCGTTTATTCTCTCATTATTCTGTCATCAAAGACTTGTCTCTATCAAAGCTTTAGAAGCCCAGTCAAAAGCCTAATCTAGTTTAACAATAAGGACCAGCCACATTTTGGGGTTTGGAAGCTCTGTAACAGGAAGTCCAACATACAATGTAAAAAAAATAACCATGGTACTAAACACAGAGACTCCAACTTATTGTTTGTTTTTATGTTATCTTTTCTAAAAAACTACAGACCATTACTTTGAAAATATTTTGTAAATTATTCTCTTGGTGTATAAATGATATGTGTGAAGGATTATACTTGAATGAAAATATAGAAATAATTTTTTTCTTGGCATTTGTGCACTAAGGACTCCCGAGAGAGGAAGTAAGCCAGGGACCATTGGACGATTGATGTCATCTCACTTTTTTCCCTTTTTTCAGGAAAATCCGGAGAGACTACCCCTCCAAAATTCTTATTCAGCTGTGTGCTGCATTACTTCTACTCAACTTAGTTTTCCTCCTTGACTCATGGATTGCACTGTATGATACACGAGGCCTGTGCATTGCTGTTGCAGTATTTCTTCACTATTTCCTCTTGGTTTCCTTCACCTGGATGGGCCTGGAAGCTTTCCACATGTATCTGGCCCTTGTGAAAGTCCTCAATACCTATGTACGGAAATACATTCTTAAATTCTGTGTCATTGGTTGGGGTATGTAATTTTTTTTCCCTTTTCTATGCTAAATAGATAATTCCTCTTACCAAGTAAATCAGTGAATGTGACATAGTTCAGAAATGAAAATTAAGCAGTCATTAAATTTTATGACCTTGCAATGGCCAGGTATTCATTATCAGTGAATGTGATCCTGTATGTTCCACCCTTCTGAGGTATGACCCCCCCCACACTTCTCCTATGCAGACTGATAATGAATTTTCTTTGTGCTAGTACAATAGAACCAATTTTTAATGGGCATACTTCTATTTCCGTTTACCAGCCTTATGGTGTCACTTGTATTTTGAGAATAAAGGCCAATAAGTACATATATTGCATTTCTGGGATAGCACTGTTGCTAACAAAAAGCAGTAAAACAGGCTTAATTGGATAGAGGATGAAGAGATCCTGGGCTTGATTGTTGTCTCTGGCCACTTTAAACATGAGTCAAGGCACTAAAATGAATGGAATTGTTTTCTTAAAATGTATGTAAGAAAGAAAATCAGATATGCTGTAATTGATATTTTAAATCAGTTTCACAGGTGATGGTATTTGTTGTCTTACTCAGGAAGTTTTGGAGCTAGCTGTGGAGAACTCCTCTTGTTTCTTTGCAAGTTGTGCTCTTGAGCAGTTTGAATGCTGCATTTTTAAAATTCTTTCAGACAGCTACTAGTCAACAGAATTCAACAGATAAATTTCAGAAACACGTTGTATATTTCATGGAAAAAATGTAATAATTTCAAGTCCTCATAATACTGTCTTTGTCAGGATTTTCACTTTTGTGTTTGCTCATAATCTTAGGGTTACCAGCAGTAGTTGTGTCCATTGTGTTGACAATATCACCAGATAATTACGGACTTATAACCACTGGAAAGTCTTCAATAAATGGACCTGATGAATTGTGAGTTAAAAGGATGTGCTTTTGTGCGGGGAGGGAGGTCCTACAAAATTGGTTTTCTTTAAAGTAAAAGTGGGGAAGGGAAGGAAGTAAAGTTAATGTTTTGGAATGATACAGCTCTGCAGTATGTCATATGTTTTGTGGTTATTGCCTATATGAAGGGTTGTACCCTTTGGACAAAGTAACTTTTCTAAAACGGCAAAAATGATTTGCATGTGCAACAAACTACATATTTATCTCATGTTTATTTTATTTAATTTCTGTTCTGATAATGGTTGACAGACTGGTTTTTTGTTCTAGCTGCTGGATTAAAAATAGAATTGTCTTCTATATTACTGCTGTGGGATACTTTTGCCTGATATTCCTGATCAATATCAGCATGTTCATTGTTGTGCTGATCCAGCTCTGTCGTATCAAAAAGAAAAAACAACTCGGTGCTCAAAGGAAAACAAGTATCCAAGACCTTAGAAGTGTTGCTGGCCTCACATTCTTGTTGGGAATTACTNTGTTACTGTAAGTGTTCACATTATAGTGCAATTAATGTAGTGAAAACTGTATCATTTCTCCACTTCCCCTAAGGCTTAGGGGGTAGGTGTGGCATTCAGCAAAGGGCCATTGAGACAGGCAGGGCTGCAACATGTCAAAGGCAGCAGCCTAATTCTGAAGCATGGCCTATAGTACTTAAGAATTTATGAGAAGGAGATTTGAAGGCATAAAGCTTTGCAAAGACCGGGATGCTGATGGACGTAGCCAAAAGCAGTGTCAGAGGCTGAAAAGGCTTTTTGTGTAAATAGGAGATAGTGCCTACAGTTACCTAAGTATGCCTGAATTACCCTGCTGAAGTTTGAATGCAAGGTTCTGCTCAAATGGCACTAGATGACCGGCTGAGTGATTTTCCCAGAGAGACTAAAGCAAGGAAAATTGCAATTCAGTATATACCTCTCCCCTATTTCCTGTGTTGATTTTTGAGTACCTTGCTCTTTGGTAATGTGACCACATCTTCCCAGGTCTTGCATGGGATTGCATTGAAATAGCACAAGATTAGATTCTATGTGTGCAGAGTAATCTGTTACATGAAGCTAAGTTCCCTGTTGGCCCAGTTTTAATATAGAAAATATAGAAAAAATTTCTGGAAATTTTGATATTAAAAGTAATAAAGGTGTATAAATTGCATTGACTTTATGCTTATGATGGTGTTCCAAAACTTTCAGACCATTTGAAAATGGCATAGACCAAACATTTGGTACAGAGCAACACTTAGTTTAGAAAGATACTTCAGCAAAGAAAGATGTGAGTAATCTCTTCTAGTGAGATTTTTATGCTTAACTGGCCTGAAAAGCAGTGTAAATATAACATACATGCATGTCTACACCAGTCTATCATTTAGTTTTCTCTCAGGTTATTTTCTATTCATTGTAAACCTAACACATCTGTTCTCAGGGAAATACTGCAGATGGAAAATCAGGCAAATCCAGAATGCTACTTTTCCTTAAAAGAGGACAGTGATGATGAACTTTTAAGCAGGGAAAGTTAGATGACACACTGTGTCAGTTAGTAGTGAATGAAAAGAGCACAAAGAGTCTGTAATGTGGCACTGGCAAGAGACTGGATGAGAAAATACTGCACTTAGAAATTGTGGTAAAGGGGGTACAATTTTTTATTATTTTAGATACAAGTTACTTTCTGTGTATGAGTGCCCAAAATTTTGTAGCATTAGTGGTAACAGGTTAGCTCCTAACAAAAGATGTGTCAGTGCACAGCCTGACAGTGTGGTATCATACCCTCTCTTTGGCATTGCTTTGAATTCTTCTCCAAAAGCCTTAAGTGAATTTCAGGATCGACAGAATTTTTCCCTTTTTATTTGATAGAAGGAAACTTTATGTACTTTGTGGATTTGGTTGTACTTGTTGTTTTTCCATTTGCGTGTATGATTCCACTAATCTATGTAAGGAAAAC
>WEIV01023031.1:44214-62638 GCA_013390005.1 Calyptomena viridis
CAGGTGAGCGCAGCCGCCGCCCTCACGGGACGCCCGCGCGGGGACGGGGGCGCCCGGTGCGATGGGGCTGTGACGGGGGGCGAGGGGGAGCTGCCGGGGCCGGTGATCGCAGCCCGGTTGCAGAAGGGGCACGACGGGGCCGCTGGGAGAACGTTCCTCCTCCGCCCGGCTCACGGCCTCCTTCCCTCCGCATCTCCTGTCCCCGCCGGGGGAGGAGCGCGGGGAAGGCTGAGGCGCTGCGGATCCCGGAGGTGCTCGCTGTCGCTCGTGTAAATGTACGTTGGAAAGTATGTGGAAAATACAACGAGCCCGAGCTTGCAATAGTAATACTGTATATAGAATGTGTTCGTGGCCATCCCCTCCCACTGAGGGGGGACCTCATTGTGGTCTTTCAACATCCTTACGAGAGGAAGCGGAGGGGCAGGTTCGGATCTCTTCACTTTCATGATCAGTGACAGGACTCGAGGAAACGGCACGAAGCTGAGTCAGGGGAAGGTTAGGTTGGATATCAGAAAAGGTTCCTGGTTGGGCACTGGAACAAGCTCCCCAGGGAGTGGCCACAGCACCCAGAGAAGTGTTTAAACAACGGTGTCAGGCTCATGATGTGATTCCTGCATGTCCTGCATAGGGCCAGGAGCTGGACTCGGTCTGGATGAGTCCCTTCCAACTCAGTATATTCTATGATTCTGTGTTATGACACACATGCACCCACTGCACACTATCTGTGTATCTACATATCTGTATATAAATACATGCCCACAACACCCTTAAGCCCTGGTAACACAAGAGCTTTGAACAGGGCCCTTGAGCCCTGTCTGTCAGCACAGCTCGGTGTGGATCCAGGACGGCGTGGGGCTCCCTGTGTGTTCCCTGCGGCACGTGTGTGCGGCGGGGCACGTCCCAGAGATTCCAGTCTCTTCTCCCGCTGTTCACACTGCCGGGGCTCTGGCTCGTAGGGCAGGGCTGTCTACACATGTGAGCAGTGAAAGAGCGAAGATAGCGGGGATGGTTGGGAAAAGCTGCTACCCACCGTGTGTTTTCTGGTGAGTGCAGTGCTCTCTGCTTTGTGTGCTCACTTCACCCAGGGCTCTGAGGACTCACGGTGTGCACGGCAGTGTTGTGCCTCAGTTAAAACAGTCCAGTACATAATGATGAGAGCAACAGGGTTATTTGCACAAATCTGTACCGAATATACTTTGTTGCTGAGACTTAGGAGAAACTGGAAAGCGTGACATAAGAGGTTAGGACCTGAATCTGCTGAAGTCAGTAAGATTTTTGTCACTGACTGTTGTAGGCCACAAGATCCAGACACCTGTAAACTCTTGTAAACAAATGCAGGTGTATCAAGAACATGATATAAGTGGTGTGAGAAGATAATTTTGCTCTCTCACTGTGCTGGGGTGCAGGAAATGCTTTGAGTTGTGTTCCTGCCTCTGCCTTTTGTCAAGAGAATGACCTCGGGCAAATAATTTTGACTTCCAGTGTCTGCCTTGATTTCCATGTTTATAAGATGAAGATGCTGATAACAGCCCCCATTAAAGGAGAGATGGAGCCTCTAAGATCCAGAGCTCAAACTTGCCCCATGAAAGCTGTGCCTTAATGATAACTATTTTACTATTTAACAATAGTAAAAAGGGTAACTAAAGGATAATACAGGAGTTTATGTCGGTGACCCAGAATTTTCTAATTGCTATTTACAGTGCGGGAATGAGTGTTCATGACTGTGTATTGACTTTTCCACTCCAGACCTCCATGTCTGGGAGATTTCAGAGGTGGGGAAAGGAGATAGAGAAGTTTTCTTTTGGGTGTGAAAAGCAACTCACAGGCTAGCAACCAGCAGAGGGACAGTGATATCACAAGAGGGCCCAGAGAGATTGCTTAAGGCATTTTTCTGGATTTTTTTTTCTATATTTATTCTCTCTATATTTTTTCATTGCAATAGATTGAAAATTTTGTGTTTGGCTGAGTGAAGAGATGCAGTGCTTCCTTGGGCAAGTCAGAATGTTGTCTTTGGGCCACATGCAACACTGTCTTCCTCAGGATCAGAATAATCTGTGTCTGGATGGGATGAGCTGCTGCTTCACTGCTGCAGGTGCCTTCATGGTGCCTTTCAGGAAAGAGCCAGGGAGGGGAATTTTAGCCATCGATTTGCCCAGGAGCAGCCTGGTATAAGAGCCAGAAAGCACTTAAAATACTTCTGAGGTGTTGCAGCTCAGCACAGGGGTGATGTGTGTCTGTGACCGTGTACCTCACATCCACAAGCTGCCAGAGGGCAGACCTGACACACCAGCTGGGGTGCTCGACAGAGGGCAGTGACATGCTCACCTTTGTAAGGGTGCAGCAAGAACACGTAGTGTGCTCGGAACATTTTGCTTTGATAAGAAGGTGCTTAATATACCAGGGGTCAGGTTTCTCAGTAGCAGCATTTGATCTTGTATTCATTCCAATCACTCTAAATCAACGTGATTTTAGAGGCAATTTTTAAGTCAGAATTTATGTGCTACCAGGTAGACGTGTTCAAAGCACAAGTCCAGACCCTGCACCAGGGTTGACAGTTTTCTCTGTGTGGCACCTTGCAGGACTGGGTTGGTAGCAAACTTCTTCTTGCTTTGCAGATGTTGCACTCTACTGATCAGTCCCTGCAGGAGCACAGTGATAGTTAACGGTCCTGTTTAAGGTTGAACAGGGAGGTTAAGACCAGACTGGTGGCTCCTGTCTGTATGGGATCTGCCAGGTGTTCCATGTACCCCCAGGGACAGGGGAGAGAGGGACGCCTCAGTGCTGTAGCAGAGCAGACACTGGGGAGCACCACCAGAAGGATGTTCTCAGCTGCATATTACAGCTATTTAACTGAGTAAGAAAAAAATGTGAATCTTAAAATATGCCCATAAAATAGTAAAACTTAACATCTATGTCATGGCTGAGCTTCGCGAATGAAGATATGGGAAGGGCTCTACCCACACTTGCTACAAACGCGCTGGTGGCTAAAAAGGCCAGTGCAGGATAGACAAATCTGGGTACAAAAGGCACAGCTGAAAATCTCCTTAGGTGGGATTGACGAGGCGCGGGTCTTTCTGCGATGTCTTTTCTCCTCAAGGCTAATTCTACGTGAGTTTTCAGAGGAGGCAGCAGCGTTATAGATGGTGTGTCTCCATGATTCCCGATTTGAGGCCAGAGTGGACCACTGGTGGTGGTCAATATGGCCAAGGCTGAGGTGTTGTTTCAAGGAGTCCTTGTATCTCCTCTTGGGGGCTCCTCTATTGCAGCAGCCGGTGGCAAGTTCCCCATAAAGCACAGTCTTAGGCAGGCGGTGATCCTCCATCCTGGAAACGTGCCCTGCCCGGAACAGTTGTGTTCTCAACAGCATGGCCTCAGTACTGGTGACCTCTGCCTGTTTGAGGACGGTAACATTAGTCACACAGTCAGTCCAGTGGATGTTTAGGATTGAACGGAGGCAGCGCTGATGGAAACGTTAGAGAAGTCGCAGGTGATGGCAGTAGATGACCCATGATTCAGACCCATATAAAAGAGCAGACAGTACAATGGCTTTGTAAACATTAATCTTTGCACTTTTCTTCAGGTATTTATTGCACCAGACTCTTTTATGAAGCTTCCTGAAAGCTCTGTATGCCTTTGCTAACCTGTTATCTATCTCTTTGTCAATCCTACCATCCATGTACATTTAAAGTATTGCTACAGTACTGTAAGTGAAAAGCATATGGAACTTATGATAAAGAAAGTGCATCTGTCATACTTTATGGGTAACCCCAACTGTGTTACATCTGGTTTCCCACAAGCAATCTATCTGCAGGCTTTGCTAGAGCTTACATCAGTTTTCATCTGATGGATCAATTAGAAAGATGCAAATTAGATTTTTAGCAAGGTGCTAAATGTGGGCTTACTTGTTTTTCTGCTCTGGTTGGAACCCCATTGGTTTTGTGCCTGTATGGCTGAAGTTCTTATTAGCACCTGCTGCCCTGCAGGAACTGGTGTGTTTTGTAGTTTGGGTTGTTTGGGATTTTTTTGTCCCCAGATTAACAGATAGATTTAAAAATAGGATTGGGCATGAGACAACAGTTTAAAGTCTTAGTCCAGCAATCAGCTTTCTGTTGCAGTGCTCTCAGCCGACAGCCCATGGGTGTTGGTAAAATTCTTTGCTCCATGGATCTGTATGTGCAGTGTGATTTGCAGGATGAGACCTGCTAGTCCAATTAGCTGTCACTGCATAGACATAATGCTTTGAAGTACTAGTTGAACTAAATCCTTTTGACATCTGTGGGATTAAGTGCACTCAGTGTTTCTTTGGGTTCTTCAGCACCTTCTAAGGGCTGTAGTTTTTGCATGGTGTCATCAGGTAACAGAAGTAGGTAATTGTTATTTTTAAGAGTAAACACTCCCTAAAAAATAAAAAAACCCAAAACATTTAAAGTATTAATTCATATGTTATGTTGTTCTGCTAGCATTCTGAATGTGCATGAGGAAAGACATTAATGAGTTGTCAGTCCATGAGAGCCAGCCCCAGTATCTCACAAAAGCTGGGACTGTCTTGTAGAGAAATAGAAGGTGCTGAAATGGTGATAGCTGCCCTTGGATGTGCTTGATACACCCTCTTGAAGGTGGGCAGGTCTCTCCCTGGGAGCTGAATAGTCTTTTAAAGTCTTGTGTGGGCCATTTTTCTGGGATTCCTATTTTCGTAGCCAGAGACATTTTTATTTTTCAACTGCAACCAACCCACCATGGAGAGGAGAGAGGGGAAAAATAAACAGAAATGATAATTTATCAGACAGCAACGTGATCTTTATCAAGCCAGGGCTACAGGTGCATGGATATTTGTTGTCCTTCATGGGACAGAGGGAAACAAAGTGCTCTCTAAAAATGCTGGGAATACGCGGTGTGCCTTTTGAGATCCCGACCTTTGTCAAGGGGGCACAGTGCTGAACTGGGACTGGGGTTTCGGTTTTGTTTGCACACTTGTTCTTCTGTTCCTCCTTGTTTGACTTTTCAAGATCAAAAAGAAATTTTTTAAGGTGTTTGCATTCATGTGTACTGCTTTCCCCACCAAATGGGTGAGCAGGGGATCCTTCAGTTGTTACATGGTTTGAGAAGACCCTGCTGAGGAGGGGCTGTTTCAGCAGAGCTCTGTCTCTGCTCTCAGGGTGTGTGTAAACCATGACAACAGGGCTGGCTGTGCCCAGTCGTGTCTGTCACGCTGTCACCCCTGTGGTGTTCAGTGATCACAAGCAAAGTCCAGTAAATTGTAACTGAAGCTCCTCCTCCTCAAACTGACTTCTTAAAAATAATTATAGAAGGAGTTGAGTGAATCAGTGTGTGGGACAAAAGAAAAACTGGTGTATGTATTCTTTTAAATTTTACTTATCTTTATTATTGTAATCTTTGCCCCTTGTCACACCAGCCCTGGCAACTAGTTTCATTCACTGAAATTTTTTATAAAGGCATGATTTGATTGAAAGTTCCATCGATCTTTTGCCTCTTTGCCTCATTTTTTTTGTTAGTGAAGAATGTACAGCCAAGAAAGACAGTTCTAAAAATCAAGGATAGTGAAGAGATGGGAATTAATGATGCAATGAAAAATTTAATGGAGTATTTGGGATGCAAAAGACTACTCAGTGTTGCTGCTTTTCAGACAGTGCTACTTCCCAACACCTTCAGAATTTGTCTTTCTGTACATTTTCCAAAGGAGGATCTAAAAATGCTTTGTATGCATTCATTTAGCTGTTATAAACCCACATATATAGAAAAATGTTTTTAATCTCCTAGAAGATAAGTAGTGCTTCTTCACTTTCTCAAGATAATTCCACAGACCAGTTGCAAAGAGAAGAATTATTCTAGACTCAGTTTCTAATGTTAACTCACTACCCCATTTTCCTCACAAATATATAAAATTTAAATTCCTATTTCCTCAATGTATTTAGAATTTCACTAAGTCACTTAGCTAATTATTCTGTGAGGATGATGCCCAGCTGGATGCTAGAAACTTTACATCATGAAGTGTTCAAATAAATTTTGCGTTTCACTTGTGTGATGAGTTTGGGAAAGAAAGATGGGATCTCACTTCTGTTGTGAGATTGTGAGCAGCCAGTGTGCAGTTAGCATGGAATCATCTTTGTTTGGTTGCCCTTTAGTACAGGAAGAAGTGGCTTCTTAATAGATGGGATTTCACTGGTAATGTTTGTTCTTTGTTCCTTCTGCCATGGTTAGAACCCAGTTACGGGGCTGCTTTCGGCCGGTGCGGACCATAAGGATGCTTGGGTTCGGGACAATGTCTACAGCATCCTGGCCGTGTGGGGGCTGGGAATGGCTTATCGGAAGAATGCAGACCGGGATGAGGATAAGGCCAAAGCCTATGAGCTTGAGCAGGTATGTCAAAGTTTGGGATGAACCAGTTTAAATGCTTGTTTTTTTCACATAGTAGTGTTTCTGAAGAGTGCATTCACATCACTGCTGTGTCTAGGATCTAGCAGGGTTTTCCCAGCTTGGAGTACATATCTTTTTCCACTGACAACATCATCCATCTGGTGCAGTATCCCTGGCAACCTTCTGGCAAGCAGGATTGGAGAACTGAGTGGCAAACAGACTAACATCTAAATAAAAATACAAACAAAACTAAAACGTGTAGGAGTCAAACTTCCATTGGTTAGCCGAGTGTTGAAAATTAGGCTTCTGAGAGTTTCGTGCCCAGATTTACAAGCCTCTCTCAGATTAAACCTGGAGGTCCCTCATGAACTGAGCAGAAAATCAGGCCTAGGTTGCTTGGATCCTTTGGTAGCAATCTATCTGCTAGACCATTCTTTCCTGTAAGGATGAGTATACCATTTAAAGTAGCAGTCTTTGGAATGTGGACTTGTGTCATCTCATGGGGGTCGTACACAGTACATAGATGTGTTTGATCAATCCAGAGAAAAGGTAACCGTCTCCAAACTGGTAAGACCTGTGCTGGAGAATTGGAAGGGGAGGTAACTCACACAGCTAATGTCTTTGATCTACAGCTGGGAAAGTGGGGACAAGGAAGTCAAAGTGCAGAGGTGAGTTAAATGGGAAATGAGTGACTGTTGGTGTCTTGCTGTTGTTTGGAAGTCACCGGGTAAACTTTTTGCTGACATGTCCTGCTCAGACCAGGGAGCTCTGCTGTGACAGAATAACCTTGACTCAGTTTGCAGGATCATACTTTGAGGCTATAACTTTTGGGTAAAAAGATGGTGTTGATTTCTTTCTTTAAGGCAAATTCTTGCACTTTACATTCACACATAAGTCACCAGTCACGTGCTTTCTGTTGTACTGTATAAGGAGTGGAAGAAGCTCTACAGGTCTTCCAGTCATGTCAATGTCTTGCAGTCCTACCCTGGATCTGTCACTCTGAAAATCATTATTATTTTTATTATCACAAGACATAGGATTCCTCTTACTTCCAGAAGGACCACAGAGAGTTGTTCCACTGTTTAGAGAGGGCCATTGGGAAAAAATGTGTTCTCCTAGGTAGGGATGTAGAAATAAAAATTGATGAGTGCATTAAAAAAAAAAGCATACAAAGCATTTCAGGCAAATATGCCTGGTTTTTGGCGTTTGGCAGGACATTAGTAGAGGGTGTGAGCTGTGCCACTGAATATTGTGGGTAATGACTGATGAGTCTGACCATGTGAAGGTGTCACTGGTCTGTTTTGTTCCTGCAGAATGTTGTGAAGCTGATGCGAGGACTCTTGCAATGCATGATGAGACAGGTAATGTCATAGGTATGATTTGAATTAGTATGTGCAGTATGTACAAAGCATTTCATTGAAGCCTATGTTTGTTGTGTCTTTTGTGGAGCGACAATTTTTGTGTATAGGTGGTGGTATGGGAAGTCTTCTTAAACTCTTGAGCAAAATCTGCTCTTGCTTGCACTTCTTCGAGATTGTTTGTAGCAAAACAGAGTTTTGCCTTTGCGAACTGATTTTCACCAAGATGCATACCTGTATTTTAGATCTGAACTCAACGAGGCAATTTCATCTTATTCTTTCCTGTAGAGAAGTGGATTTAACTGGAGTCTGAAGTCAGAGTTGTGTTTAAGCACTCTGATCAATCAGAGCATGTTGAAATGAGGTAGCAGGAATTAGGACCTCAAATCTCTCCTCAACTAAGAAAAGTTGTTAATTTGGAAATAAGTCAGAGAATTTTTTTCTGAAATGTTTCAGCTTTTAGATTTGTGGTGTTTTTTAGGTAGATAAGGTAGAGAAGTTCAAACGCACACAGAGTACCAAGGACTGCCTCCATGCCAAGTATAACTCTGCAACTTTTGCCACGGTGGTTGGGGATGACCAGTGGGGGCATCTACAAGTGGATGCAACTTCCCTTTACCTGCTCTTCTTGGCACAGATGACTGCATCAGGTAAGCAGAAGATATTTTTGCCTTGTATTGCAGTCTTCTTCTATTCTAGCTTTCATTTAAAAAGGAAAAAGAAAGTTGTAACTAACTTCAAAGACTTTCAGATAATAAGTAAGTAGTCAGAAGGAAGTAATGCTTCTCTGGAGAAGAGATATGACTTATTTAGGATTTCGTGTTACAGGAACTGGCAGTGTCTGTTCCTTTGATGTTTATTGGCATACAAATACATGAAATATTCAGAGTCATGTCGGAGAAGTTTCATGTTTAAAGACTATATAGGGCATCCTAATGGACAGCCAGGTCTCTTCAGAGAGTGGTGACATTAAGGCAGCTGCCACTTGTGCCACCTGTGTTCCTTTTCTTACGGGTGCTGTCTTACCTTGTGTTCCTCTCTACTGCACTCCTCCTGTGAGGATAAGGATTTGTTTCTTTACATGTTTTTCTATCCTTGAAGCCCCTTGCAATTGACCCCTGCAGAGTGGGTGCCTGGTTGTCCTGGAGGTTCCTAGATAAAGCACTAAGCAGACAGAGGGCTGGGAGGTTGCAGGAATTGGTATGCACTGCTCTGAAGAGCCAGAGCTGGCTCAGATGTTTCTGCTTTGTACCCAGTGGCTGAATGCCACTCTCACAGGAGTTCTTTGAAACCATTTGTATTGGTGGCATTTGAAGTATTTTGTCAGTAGCAAGTACTGACATTTGCTGCCTGACCTTTTGAAATGAGTTATTCCTTTGATTTCAGTGGGCATTAGTTGGTAGCAAATAAACAAAAGCATGAAAGTTATTGAAGAGTAAATGCTTCAGTTCTGATACAGTATAATTAGTCTCTTCCCTTCTTTCAATCAGGGTTACGTATTATCTTCACCCTCGATGAAGTTACCTTTATTCAGAATCTTGTTTTTTACATAGAAGCTGCCTACAAAGTTGCTGTAAGTAGTTATTTATATGCAAATCATCTGGACACTGCTTGGATGTGAGTGGAAAATTATTTATTGATGGAGAAGGAAAATAGGGATTTCTTTTTTCCGTGAGAATACACCAGAACCTGTCAGTACTTTACATTGTGAACAGCATCTTTGGAGATGTTGGGAAGGCTGTGGAGGATTAACTGCTGTGTGGGTGAGGTGTACTTGTTCTGTTGTAATAATGGGGGCTTTTATTGGTAATTAATAATATTTCCTGATGTCTAATTAAAAGCCTTTCTAAAAAGAGCAGGGTGTTAACAAATGTTCTGGAAAGTGACAAGTTGAAGGGACACAGAGAGAAACATGCTTGGGGAAAGGGGTAAAGGGCTCTGTGTGTTCTATGAAGGCAGTGATTCATGACTGTATACATGATCCTGCTGAAGTATATTTTTATGTGCTGCTCTTTAAGGCTTTTGGAAACTCGAAGCCTCTTTTCTTTTTCTTCTTTTGTTTTTTGAAGGCAAATAATAAACTAATTTTGTGCAGGCGCCTGGATTTGTTGTGGGGCAAGGGGGGAAAACATTGGTTCTTATATAATCATGACAGTTTTTTCTTGATGATGTTGTTGCAGGATTATGGAATTTGGGAACGTGGTGATAAGACAAACCAGGGCATCCCTGAACTGAATGCCAGCTCCGTAGGCATGGCCAAAGTGAGAATGTCTTCCTGCTGCCTCCTTCGTGGCTGTTGTGTCATGCTCAAGGGCTCTGACAAACCTGATGGCTTCCTTTGCACGGTCTTCTTGGCCAGTAGTGAAGTGGTTGTATAAGAATTTTTGTTTGGGTGTGAGTGAGGATTTTTTAGCATAAGATCTTTGTGATAATGGCTCTCGTTGAAGGACCTCAGCACAATTGTTCCAGGGATTCCAAGAAGGGTACCAGATGCATTGAACCATGAATCTGATAGATTCAGTAAAGACCAGTCTCATAAAGCAATCTCTGATTTTTTTTTCCCTCTTTCTTAATTCTCCATCCCCAGTATTATATGTGATGTTTTCGTGGTAAGATTAAGTCAGATGTAAATTCTGGAAAACAGCAGAATATCAGTCTAAGAAGTTCTTCACAAGTAATTTAGAGAGAAAAATAAGTGAAGATATACTTAAAAGAAAGTGGGTGTTTTTGGTTCCCCCCATAGCACAAGGTGACTGAGGTACTAAAAGAAGCTCAGAAGGCCATAAATGTAAATGTGTAATTGACAACTACCTTTTTACATGATGGCTGGGGGCCTGACAGAAGACAAAGGTCAAAGGTGTATTTGCATTTCAGCAGGATTTGTTAGTTATCAAGATCTTGTGTGCATTGCAAGAGGGAGAAACTGCTGTTCTGGGCCCCACAGTTCAGTGGAACAGTGATGGGGCAGTGTCTGTGGGGGCAATTGTTCCTTAGTTGTCCACTATGAGATTTTTTACCCTGAACTCTCTGGCGTTGTCTGTGTGTGACATCTGGACGTGTTGATATTGGGATGATCTGCAGAACTTGCAGCACAACTTTGCTTCTCTGTGGATCTGAGTTCAATAAAAGCGCTGTTTCTGGTGGGAACTGGTGGGGGGTACTGCTGCAGAAGCTGAGGTAGATACTTTAAATTTGCCTCAGGAATTCTCCCTCTTAACATTTCTCTCCCATACCTGCTTTGTGTTGCTGTCCGTGGCACCAGCAGGGCACAGTGCATATGCCTTTGAGTGGATCTCAGTCTTCTCCTAACTGTTAAGACTGCCCCTGGTCCTGGCTATTAATTCCTTAGTGAGGCTTTCTGCCACTGTCAGGAACATTTGCTCAAGTGCTTGGCTAGAGAGAGGGGCTCTGCAGAGCTAATAAATCCAGCTTCTGTTGGAAGAAGAAAAATATCCTTGCCCCTCTGTAGAGGTAAGGAAAGCTGCCCTTTGTCAGAGAAGCTGCATGTCTGTGGAGCTGCAGGACAAAAGCAGCCACAGGGCAACATTTAAGTGCTACCACAACCTTGTGAATATGAATTTCAGAGGAAGGCTCTGCTAGCCTGGCCCTGACTGTTTGGTCCTTTCTCTCTTCTGCCACATTCCCTGCATGGGGCTGAACGCCCCACTTCCTCAAAGCCAGGTTTTGTAGCCTGCTAGGTTAAAGTAGGAGTACCCAAATGGAGTTGGTGTTTGGGCTGCTAATGTCTTCACTAGGCAAACATACTGTGGCCAAGAGATACGGGAATTGGTGATTCACCTGTTGACATGGAGTTTGGTGTGCCTTGGTTGGCTGTGGTGATACCAGACGTCTCATTTCCCTTTCCCTCAGGAAGTGATACTATCAGAGAGGTGGCAAAGGTCTCTCTCTACTCGAGATGTCAGCCTCTGCTGATTCTAGGTCACCTTGAACAAGCCTTCCTCTTTGAGCAGCTCTGCAGGCAGGAGGAGTGAAAGGACACTGAATGGGGGTTATTTTGGAATATAGGACAGAAGAAGCATTTATTATTAAGTACTTCACTGTTTAGATGATGTCTCAGTGGAAGCCTAGCTGCCCCTGATTTTTCATTGCATTTAAATTGTAAGAAGGATCACCAGCACATCAATCCTGCATCCTACTAGTGGAAAGACAGAAGTACTTTTTCTAAAATATTGCCAAGCTTCCCTTTAAAGACGAGAAAGGTGTCTGTGGAGCAAACTTCTGTCTTACGTAATTTCCCTCAGAGGATAAGCACAGGTGCTAGGGTGTATACTTGGCTTAAAAGGTATTTAATGACTTTGCATTGTGGTTTGGTTTTCTTCGAAGGCCGCTTTGGAAGCGATTGATGAACTAGATCTTTTTGGAGCTCATGGAGGACACAAATCAGTGATTCATGTTCTTCCTGATGAAGTAGAACATTGTCAGGTAAAAGTTAGTCTGCACTTTCCTTTGCTAGGGGACTAGGGGAAAACCTAACACCCTCTCCTTTTTGTTTTAAAATGACATGTTGATTAACTGAACTGAGAACTTGGCATAATAAGGATGGCTTCTGCCTATGCTGTTAACCCTGTTCTAGTAGATCATATGAAACTGAGTGCTGTGAATCATTCTCATTCTAACTTGGTTAAAAATAACTATGCAGAGACTTCTTTGTTTGCAAATAATGTAGTCTGTTCCATTTGCACTTGACATAGTCTTTTGAAGTAGGTAAATTCTTTTACACCCCTCTCTTCTGATCTTGTTTTGTTCAGTCTATTCTATACTCGGTGTTGCCAAGGGCATCCACATCAAAGGAGATAGATGCTGGCCTTCTCTCTATTATTTCCTACCCAGCTTTTGCAGTGGAAGATCTAAACCTTGTTAACATAACCAAGAGTGAAATCATCTCCAAACTGCAGGTAAGGATTTCCTTTATTTTTTTTCCCACAGAAAAAGAGAAGCAGAACCTTTCCTTCTTAACCAAAAATCCTAATTAAACAAGCGTTGCCAGCTTTGGTTCATCTGTGCCTGGAAGAGAGGAGGAAAATCCCTAAGTGACCCTTAAAACTCAGGACATACTTTTATGCTGATTTTAGACTGTGAGGAAGAGCAGCTTGTGTAACTTTCCATGCTTTTGTCTGTCTGTACAGGGCCGCTATGGCTGCTGTCGCTTCCTCCGAGATGGTTACAAGACACCCAGAGAGGTACTTCTGATGTATGTTTTCAGTAGGCATTAGGAAGAATTTTATCTCTTTTTTTTATAGATGTGCTTTGTCTGATTTATATGAAGGGGTCAAATTCTCCATTGCTGTTAAGACATCCTAGTGGATTTGGAGGTAATCTAGGTAATCACCCTGGAAATTACTAGAAATATCAGGAGACTAATGGTTTGAAAACCGGTTATTAAGGACAGAACTTAATTCATAATTCTGTAAGAAATCAACCCTTAGATGTGCTTACGGTGTCTAAGAGGGGACAGTATCCCTGAATTGTTCCAGAATGTCTTTGAAATGAGGCAGAGCCAAGATTATTTGGATATCACTTAGATTCTGAGAATATGAAGGGGAAATTTGTCTAGGGAACCTTTAAATGAGTTTGAGAGTGAGTGTGAAAAAGAAGTCAAGAGACTGCATGGAAACTGTTTCTGGTGGGTTTATTGGTTTCTAGCTTTTAATTACTTGTATAAAATAGGCTGCCATTATGATTGGAGTATGAGTGACTAATTTAGCACTGTGACTAAACAAGTGTGGTTGAATTTTTTAGGATCCAAGCAGGCTGCACTATGATCCTGCTGAGCTCAAGCTCTTTGAGAATATTGAATGTGAATGGCCAGTATTTTGGACATACTTCCTAATTGATGGAATATTTAATGAGGACAAAATTCAGGTGAGAAAAGAAGAAACGGCTTTCAAATTGCAAAGCCATTTATCCTCAGTATTTTGTAACTTTGTTCCATATTTGTTTGGCTACCCTCTTAGCAGGATAGAATGGTCTTCAGCCAATGTCACCTTTCTGGGGAGTTCATGGCATGGTGGAGGCAGCAAGATTGTGCACACTGGGGCTTTTTGCCCTCTCTCTACCAGGTTATGAGGCTCTGTTGGCTGCTGGGGTAAAACTCTGCTGAACAGGGTTTATTTGCCTAGTTTTGTCTTATCACCAACCTTGACGTCCCTTTTGCAATTACTTCAGGATGAGACAAGCTTCTTTTCCCTGACCTCTGTGGCTTGGCTGCTGAGAGCAAGACTCATAGTACTTTATGTCCTTGAGGAGCTGTTTCCTTTTCACTAATTCCATAAGTCACTTCATGCCATTACTGTGTCAAGCATCCAGTGGTCAGGGGAGCTAAATTGACTGTAGCCCTCCAAGGTTTGTGGTGGCACTTGGAGAGTGTTGGTGAGTGAAAGACCAGCAAGTAGCCTGGACTAAATGTATTCAGACCAGGACTTCTGTAGATTGGTGGCTTGAAAGAAGTGAAAAATATATGTTTTAAAATCACCTAGTATGCAGAGGGACAAGAGATTGCTAAACTCCTTAAAAAACAAAATGACATCAGAAACAAAACAGAATTTCATAACAAAAAAGCCCTCTTTCTGTACCAGATACCTACTGAGATACCTACTGACACTAGAAATTTAAAATGTTTTCCTGAACACAGTAAAAATGTGTTTTTACTGTGAAATGGTGAAGAGACAAATTGGCATTATTTCATGAGGGGGAAAATCAGAAAGTTTACTGAAACTTCAGTCCTGTCAATAAAATAGCACTTCATGAAGCAATTTCTGGAATTCATATGGATTATCTGGGACAGTGTGTACCTGGTTACTTCTGTGGTGTGCAGACAGGCTGTACTAGGGCACGGTCAGGTCAATTACTCTGGGTTTCCACTGTTTAAACATAGCAGAATGAGTCACTGAGACACTCAGGTGAGTGTCTAGTCTTCCCCAATTATTGCTGAAAAAAAGTGGTTGCAATGGCAGCAGTTATTAGAAAAACAAGCACCCTGAGGACTCAAAAAGAGTGGAGAAGGACAGGATACTGAAAATGTCAGTGTACCATAATGTGAACCTGTGGGTACCTTACTTGTGTGGTCCACTGCATTGGGGAAGAGCAGAAGTAGGATCTCAGAGGCAGGTGCTGGTAGTGCTTGAAAACAGTATCCCTCTAAGTAAAAAACTTAGAATGAGATAATTAAGGAATGGAACAAAATAAGGAATCTGGTATAAAGAAAATATATTACATGTTGTTTATTTTGTATCAGTCTGTTGCTCGTGTGTTGTTTAACAACAGAAGAAGATGATTTTCTGCTCAGTGAACTTAGATATTTTTAAACACTTTAAATCTATTTTAAGCTTTCCCATGTGACAAATATTTAAGTGAATAAGTTAAGAGAAACTGATTTCTCAGTCCTGCAAATCAGAATTCAGTAAGTCATAGGCAATATGCAGGGCAGAAACCTAACAATTTATACACCTTGCACTCTTATGGATATTGGCAGTCTGATGTCTGTGTCATCCATTGCAAATTTCTTGTAGGATTTGTTCCAGTGACTTGATAGGGATACGTTAGAAGTTTTGTACTGCAGTGGTGTGTTACAGATTAAAGATGAGTGTTCGTATTTCTGAGGCTGATAATATTGAGATGCTGGAACAGTCTCTGATAATTTGAACCCTGTTCTTCCATCAGTAAGTCATAATTCCCTCCCCTCCCCAGTCCTCCCCCCCTTTTTTTTTAATTTATGAACTTTCAGCAGAAATGTACTGTGGGAAAGTATGAAGACTTTATTGTTTCAGTTTTGCTGACTATAATGTGAATTCTTACTCTCGTTTAAAAATATTTCCAGGTACAAGAGTATAGAGAGGCTCTGGAAGGAATACTTATCAGAGAGAAGAATGGATTAGTGCTAATGCCTGAACTGTATGCAGTCCCTCCAGAAAAGGTATTGTGAAAATGCAGCATCCCCTTCAGTATGCAAAGTAGAGATAGCAAGAGGAATGTCAGTTTTATGGTTTTCCTGTGTCAAATAAATCTAAACTGCACATTATTTAAAAAAGTAAGAGGCCTCTTACAGCTTCTGCTGAGAAATGGTAAACTTCAGCCTTCCAAGTGGTCACATTTTTTACTTGGAAATCTGAGTGTCTGTGGAAATACTAAAGCAAGTCTAAAATTTTACATGCTTATAGCAAGACATATATTTAAGAAGTGTTGATACTCACTTAGGAACTGAAGCTCAAAGAAGAAATAAAGCATAGATTGTCCTGCCTGTCTAGGCTATTGATTAGTTGTGCTGCTGTTTTCCAGAGCTTGTTTGGGAAACAGAAAGAGGCTTCAGATGGATTAGGATTTGGGCTGGGATTCTTATTTGCTTTATTTGGGTATTTTCTTTTCCCCCATCTTTGCTGTTATGGTTTATCTGATTCTCCCATTGTGACAGAGAAATTCAGACGAGCTTCTGTGCTCTTGCATGCTATTTGCCTTTGTATCCCTCCTTGCCAACTTCTTGTCCCACTCCAGACTTCTCAGCCCTCACTCAGTAGGGGTGTGGAGCCTCCTGGGCTGGTCTGAGTTGGTGAGCCCACACTGATGTCTTGCTCACAGATCTGAGGTGGAAACTCTGAATTGCCTTCCTAGTGGGAACAAGCGTGCAGGAGTTCAGAGCCTTCTTGTGAGGTTTGGTATGATGATAATGATCCGACAAACATGCCAAATAGCAGGGTAGATCTTGCCTGTCTATAAGAAGTATAAAATGGCCATGTAAAGATGTAATGTAGGAGGGTTTTTCCCCTGCCCTCGACACATCTGTGTACTGCAAAACCAAGGCAGTTTTTCTAAATTAGTAAATCTGCTCCTAATTATTTACATTAGCTGTCTTTGCTAACACAGGAAAGGTAGAATAGCCTTAATTTTTGGAAAACACCTTTATTTCAGAAAGCAGCTTAGACATCAGTGAAGTTGAAGTGTCATCTTGGAAGGGGTTGGAAAGCAGACACCCAGGTACCTTTGAGCAGCCCAGAGGGAAGGCAGCAAAGGCATGGTGAGAAGAAAGTGGAAGAGCTGACACAAAGCTATGATTTCATGCAGAGTCCCTTGTCATCCTCCAACTTTGGAGGATGGGGTGGAGTACAGAAAGGAAGCATAGTTCTTATCCTAGAATATGTGCAGCTTTAAAAGTAAAACCAAGAGATCTCTAAGTCAGTAATAATGGCAGAAAGGGTGGATGATAGACAATATGTTTTCAAATACGTTCAGACAATATGTTTCAATATGTTATCAGTTGTTCTGTACAACTTTAGGACAATTTTTCTTGTTTATGTATTCGTTTTCAGGTGGATGAGGAGTATGAAAATCCTCACTCAGTGGATCGTGTCCCAACAGGAAAGTTGCCACATCTTTGGGGCCAGTCATTGTATGTCCTGAGCTGCCTGTTAGCAGAGGTAATTGTTTCTGGTATAGTAGGTGAGCTTGTATTTCATTTTGTTTGGGATGGCGTTGGCTTTAAGTACAGTTTGGGTGGCAGGTAGGGGACAATGGGTTTTCCAGTAGAAACGTACATGAACCCTGAAAAGGGTGACTGAACTTTCATATAGATATGCAGTTGTCTGTTTCTAATCAAGCTGAGTATATTATCAGATGATCTGAATGCATGGTTAGAATAGAGGAGTATGCCCAGGCTGACATGGCTGTTCCAGAACCAGGATTTTGTGCTATTTCAGCTCCACTAAGCTATTCCTTACTCAGTTGCATAATGTGTCTACGAAATTGTCTTGTATTAGCAAGACCAGGTAAAGGAACCACAGAATATCTCTCTGAGCTGCAAAAAAAATCATTGGCCTCAGGAAATTTTGTCAGTTGCTGCAAGTCTAAAATAGGAAATCCAAATGTGCAGATTGAGTCCGTCAGAACCATTTTCTTGTTCCAGAAAATAGGGCAGACATTGTTTTTATTGACTGAACTACTTGGTGGAAAGGGTAGATAAACCAGGCCTTAAGTCCTGCTGTCCTGAAAAAATACGAAAATCGGTTAAGATTTATTCTAGGTATCAGAAACCTTTTCCTTAAATTCTATTTGTTTCCTTTCTTTCATATTTCTTTTACATTTATTCTAGGGATTTCTTGCTGCAGGTGAAATTGATCCATTAAACAGGAGATTTTCCACTGGATTTAAACCTGATGTTGTGGTACAAGGTGAAGGAGTTTTTTGAACATTCTGGGTGAATTAAGTTGTGTAGTGACAAAGTCCCTAGATGCTTTGATGATACTGTGAGAAGAAAGGGGTTTAACACACTTTAAAAAAAGAACTATCTTGTTAAAATTTTANATCTTGTTAAAATTTTAAGACTTGTCAGGGACTGGAGAGTGGAAAACTTAATCTTGTAGTGAAAAGGATAATCTTCGTGGATTCTAGAAAGAATAAGCTGACTGAGATGACTGGGACTGAGAATAAAGCTGACTGAGATGGCTTTTTGGCTGCTGCAGGAAGTGGCCTCTTTAGTTAGTGCAGGAACAGCCAAAACCAGAAAATTGAGTAGAAGGCAGACACCAGCTCAGATCTTAAAGACTTTTCCACAGCCTGTACCTCTCTGAAAGAGCAACCAGCTTGTTTATCAGGAGCAGTATTTATCAATGGTGCTGTGACCTGGACTGGTGGTTGATTACTCACTGTTGGTGTCTCATAGGGTAACATTTAGTTATTCTGAA
>WEIV01023031.1:63654-177016 GCA_013390005.1 Calyptomena viridis
CCTGGACTGGTGCTTGATTACTCACTGTTGGTGTCTCATAGGGTAGCATTTAGTTATTCTGAAGTGCTTAATTTCCAGTAGAAATACAAGTGCTGGCTTATTTTTAGCATTCTTTGACACGTATTCACAGTACAAAGAATACTGAATTATTAGTCCCAAACCAATATGCCACCTATCATGGGCAAAACCTCAAGCAGCACAAGAGATGGATTCAGAGCTTGGAGTGTCAATTCCACTGATCTGGGGACTTTTTTTCCCCTACCTCTGCCATTTTATGACCTCTGTAACATTTATTTCTATACAGGTAATAGCACCTGTTCCCCAGTGACTTGGCTGTATTGTTACAGTGTGCTGTGTTAAAACAACAAAGATGTTCAAGTTGGTTCCTCTTGTTCTATGGGGAAAAAGCCCGAGCTGATAAAGGAGAGTGCATGATCCAAACTGATGGTACTGAAAGAAATAAGAAGAAACTGATAAAGTCTCAAAGTGTAACCTCAGTGGGTCTGATCCTACTTTGAGCAGGAGGTTTGAGTAGAGACCTCGTGAGGACCCTTCCTACTTGAATTACCATTTGGTCCAAAGTGGACAGGGATGGCAAGAAATACCGAGAAGCAGAAAATCAAAGTCTGTCTGACACCCTCTTGCAATCCCTTTTGAGCCTTTTTAGTTAACTAAGTGCATTAGTTGGAAGGTGACAGTAGAGACAGTCAAAAAGAGTAGAACATTAGCTCTTAGTAGTGTTTTTGTTTTCTGTTATGCAGTATCTGTTTTGGCAGAATCTAATCATATTAAGAATCTCCTGCAAGACCGTGGGATCAATGTTCAGAGCATTGCTGATATCTACCCTCTCAGAGTGCAGCCAGCTCGCATCCTGAGTAACCTCTACACCATGCTGGGTAACTGTTTGAACGTGGAACTCTCTATTGCTGTGCAAGACATTTTTTTAAGGGTCACGTTTTGTTTTTTGTTTTTCTTGCTTGACACTGTCTCCATTTTTTGCTTTAATTTCTTCTATTTAAGTTTCTTTGATCTAAAAAGTGTTTGTGCAAAGAAGCTTAGCAAACTTAGAACTTCTGTTTTAAACAAGGGACTCAAACAGGAGAAAAAATTGCCTCATTAGAAACAGTGTCAAAAATAAAAGTTTTCCTGTGCCATTGGAATTAGGCAAGAACTCACTCTTGTTTTGTCCTCCAGAAACTACTTTCAACAGCCAGAGAAACTGGCTTTAGAAAAAATGCCTGGAAAAACACAGAAAAAAAAAATCAAACATTTCTCCTATTGGAAGTCAGAGTATTTCTGTTTTAAGTCTGGAAACTGGCAGGTGTGATTGCCATTCTTCCCAGCAGGGAAGTTTTCTCCGTCAATTCAGGGGAGCTGTGCTGCTGCTATCACAGAGCATCTTTGGGCTATCAGGGTCTTGTGAAAGTTCCTTCCAACCCAGAACTGAGTTGAGCTGCAGAAACTCTCTGTCTCTGTTGCAAACCCAAAGCTTTGAGGGTTCCTCTAAACTCAGGACTTTAAATATGTTCCAGTTCCTCAGCAGTGGCCCTTGATTCCTGTTTTCCCTCAGAACCCAAGAGCTAAATTAAATAAATGCCCTAAAACACCAGCTGGTTTTAGTTGTTTTTGATGGCTGTCTCTTGATAATCATTGCTGGAATTATTTGGGTCTTGGTGGAAAATTTGTTACATGTATTCCTAATTGAACTTAGTTTTACTTATTCAGGCATGCCAGCTACTCACGACTCTAAATTGTAGATGTTACTACAAAGTAAAATTTAGGTGGGATGAATCAGCAGTGATTCCTTTGCTGTGTGTGGACAAGGGGAGCTGTATCCTGCTTCCTTACCAGTCTGCAGCATGTTGCCATGGCAATTTGGTTACAGATAATGCTGAAGGAGAGTAAGAGGCTGCTCATGGGGTGAACATTTTTTTGTTGTTGCAGTGGTTTTTGGTCATGGGTTGGTTTTTTCTTTCAACAAGAAGCTTTTTTTGGAAGCATCCAAAGTAATGGGGCTTTCAAATAAGTTTTAGAAAGTATGCCCTTTACACAAAGGAAATTGTATATGCTGCTCTTGGGAAAGAATCTGTCTCTATCACAAAGTTCTTTAAAATAAATAAAACTTTTTCAGGGCTTTGCTGAAGCTTACATTTACTTCATTGTAATTAATAATAGCTTTCTTTCACTGGGGGGGGTTGTGGGTAGGACAATTTGGTACATTGGTATATCGTTAACAGTGACTTCTTTGGGAATGTTCATAGTGGTATTTTTTCAGGCACATGGTTGATTGGCTCGTATTTTTTATCAGACAGATTGAAATCAGCTCCTGGCTGCTGGTGCAAAGATTGTAATGCATATCATTTGCTAATAAGCTCTGCTTATTAACCTGATGAAAATCTGTCTTTATATTTGGGTGTACTTTGTGTGTTGATTTAGCCTTCTTTGGGCAAGATTTTGTAACGTTCTATAGTGAAAGTACTGCAATTTCTGTGATATATTGATGGCGTGTGTTTTGTAATTGTCACATCTCCTGTCCTTGGTGGGGAATCTTTGGGTGCTGAGCAATGACTGTAATTACAAGACCCAATCCCATGATCGGTGAAGCCAAAATTTTAATTTTTAGTCAGGCCTTTGAAGGACTCTGGCTGTTACATTGGTGGTCGCTACAAAACCAACCAATCTGTAGCATCTCACTGTGTTACCCATCTTCTGCCTTGCTGGTATTAGTGAAGTAGATTTCCCTGTCTAAAGTGGTTATTTTGAAAAACCACACAGGAAATGTTAGCTGAGAGGTTTTTTCTTTCTCTTTTCTTTACAGGCCGTAATAAGAACATGAAATTAAGTGGACGGCCACACCGACACATTGGAGTGTTAGGCACCTCCAAGCTGTATGTGATAAGAAATCAAATATTCGCTTTTACCCCACAGGTGAGCATGTAAAGCTGGCAGGAAAATCAGTCCTTGCAAATCATTAGTGAAGCACTTTGCTTTTACGTGCTGTCACTGTACTTTAGGTAGAACGGGGCTGATGCAGCAGATGTGCTTTGCTTTGTAGGGTTTTTAAGAGTGTTGGATGATCAGCATGGTAGAACTGCTGATAAATCTCTCTTCTGTCATACAGAGTCTCACTTCTTTCGCTTCTGTCTTCGGAGAACACAGCAAATCAATAGTACAAAGTTGTTACTGATCTCTGCCCAAGCCAACAGTCCAGCTAATGAAATAGTTTCTGCAGAAATAGGTCACTTAATATGTCTTTCTGTTGATTGCTTTAATGCAAATTTTAGTACCACAGAAGTGTGCCAAATACTGTAACCCCCAAGTGAAGAAGATGTGATCTTTTAAGTTGTTGCAAGGGTCAGTAGTGCTGAGAAAGAGGTGTTCTGTTTCTGTTTTCCCTTTAGTGCGTTTTTCCAATGTAGCTGGAAGTTTGAATCCTCACCGAATGAATGGATCTTATTTAGACATTTAATGAAATACAACACATACTCCAATAGAATTATTCTAGCAATTGGTACTAGAAGGCCAGTGGGTCACCTGCTCCAAGCAGGTATGACCAGAGCAGGATGAAGAATGCTTCCATCCTTCTAAATAGATGTTTGATTAATATAGTCTTTAAATTCTGGTGGAAGACATTAAATGGACTCTGTAGAATGCTTCTGTAGTGCTTCATAATGCCCTGACAACATGAGATTTACTGAAAAAAAAAGTTCCCTTCTCGTTCTTCCTCACATCAGTTGATCACAGGCAGCTTTATAATGTTATTTATTGTGCTGCTCCCCTAAACCAATTTTCACTTTTGAAAATAAGGCAAAAATTCCTTAGAGATGTGATATTTTTCAAAATACCTCTTTTTTCACATCTTACTATGTAAGTAGGATTCAATATTCCAGCTGAAATATTGCCGTGTATCAAGTATGGACATATTTATTAGTATATTCCAAAAAGACATTTATCTTTACGTTCACAACACAGTGACAGTTCCTGCTTATTCCATGTTTGACTAAAACCTCCATAACATTTTCTGTTGTGCTTTGTAGCCTGACATTACCCCTGACTTTTTTTTTTGAGGTGGATGCAGTTAATGTTTAATGTTACCTTCCTAAGGTTAGCAGTTAAGTCATCTTGTTGATCTTGACTAGTGTCCACAAATTTTGTGGTTTTGTCATTTGTATTTCATTCTCTTTTCTAGTGAAAACATTGATTAGGTGTGGGGCAAAGGCTGATTCTGTTCAGATACACTGTAATTCCGAAAAAATGGTTAATAACTACCTTTTGAGAACAACTTTAAAAGTAGTTCAGCCTCCTTGGTTGTTTTTTCTTCAGCTCACTAATGTGAAAATTTGCAACAGTTTAGAGATGTCAGCCATTTCCTTATACTTACCATCTGATTATTCCAAAGAAGGAAATTGAACTAATTTACTGAGATTGGTTTTTGGCCATCTTGCTTTATCATTTTGTAATTATCTTGGCTCTTTCAAATTGGCTTTGTTTTCCATTGCTTTCAGGCACTGGAATCGGCCTGACTTTTTAAATGGCTCTTCCTTTTTAAAGACAGGCAGTGTGTTTTCTTGTCTCTGGATTTCTGGGACTTGTTTTTCCTGAATTACCAAAGCTAATTGTGAATGGTTCAAGGATTGTTTTGGCTGGTTCCTGATTCCTTCTGTGAAGTAATTTCTCTGGACTTTGCCAGCTTGAATTTACGTGCTCTTTACATGCTTACCCTCCCCGAGGCTTGTGGGCTTCCTTCACTTTTGTTGTGGCTGCTTTGACATACTTTCCATTATTTGTCCTTTTTTGTTCCGGCTCCTGAAGTAGCCATAATAGTCTCTTCCAGCGGTTCTTGGCTTCCTGCTGTAGTGGGAACAGCACACTTTGCCATTGTACATTTAAAGCACCTTTTTTTCCACAGTAACTGCCAGCTTCTCTGTATTCTGCTTGACTTTCAGATTGTTCCCAAGAGACATACTGGCTCCCAGTCCCCAGTGTGCCCTTAAGCCTGTTTATTGTTTTTGTTGCTATTGTTAGCTTTTTCTTCCACATTTAGAGTACTTCCACCTTCCAGATCATAGGTTAATATAATCTGTCATTGATGAGATTCTGTTTCATGGATGTGATTGCCTACTTTTTGTTTGTATGGCTTACTTTGATGGTCAGTCTACAAGTGTAGAAAATGGACTCTTGCACAACAGTCCATGCACAGATGGACTCTTGCACAAGCATGGATTTCTTTTTCACCATCTCAGGCCTTGTTAGGTTAATTAATGCAGTTTGTGTTGTGGTCAGGAGTAGCTCATGGCTTTTGTGAATGATTTAAGGGAGGGAATAGAAAAAAATAAGGAAAGCACTGACAAGTACTCCTCTGTAATATTTTTCTCTTCTCTAGTTTACTGACCAGCATCACTTCTATCTGGCTCTAGACAATCAGATGATTGTGGAGATGCTCAAGACAGAGCTGGCTTACCTCACTTCTTGCTGGAGGATGACAGGGAGACCAACGCTGACGTTTCCCATCACCCACACAATGCTTGGTAAACTTAATTTTCTCTGTTTCAAGCAGAGTATATTACTTCATGGGAATAGGATGGACATCAGTTTGAGAGGAGACAGGTGGCATGACTTACAACATAGAAGTACAGTTTAATTTGTTCATGTGTATGCTGAATTTGGATGACAAAGTAGTGTTTTGTTTTGGTTTTACTCCCTGTTTATATGCTTGCAAGTCCCATCATCTTCATACTATTACAGAATCACAGAATATGCTGATTTAGAAGGAACCCACAAGGATCATCAAGTCCAACTCTTAACCCTGCACAGGACCATTCCCAAGAGTCACACCATGTGCCTGACAGTATCATCCCAATGCTTTTTGAACTCTGTCAGGCTTGGTGCTGTGACCACTTCCTTGGGGAGCCTATTCCAGTAATTTCTGCCTAAACAAATTTCATAGAAATCCCTTTGGAACTTGTCTTGAGTGGATTGGATTTTGTCTTTAGAACTTGTCTAGGGGTGTTTTTTGTTTACTTGTTTCTTTGGGATTTTTGAATAAGTTAGTATTGATAGCAGTTGTGGGTTCTGTTTTAAGTTTGTCTGATTTGGGTTGTAGAGAACACCCGGTAATTCAGTTTATTTGGACTTGATAATTTAAGAATGTATTGGGTAGCTTCAACTCTTCCATTATTCTTTTTTAGTTGATGATGGTACTGACATTCATCCAGCAGTTCTTGCCACAATAAGAAAATTAGAGGATGGTTATTTTGGAGGTGCAAGGTAATGTCAGAACTCCCAAATTATTATCTCCATGATTTTTTAAATTAAATCCTATAAAAATCTCGGTTTTGAACTTGTGTAGTACACAGACCTTATACTAGAACTCTGCAGAGAAGGAGGTTTCAGCTTTAATTGTTACATGGCAATCAGATGGTTGCTGAACCTCGGAAGTAATCGAAAAGATTTGTCTCCCCAAAGGTGTGTCATGTCTGACTGTCATTAGTGGAAAACAAATGTCAAACCTTTGGAAATACAAAATCTTGGTCGTGGCTGGGCTCCTGTTATTAAGAAGTAAATTACTTTCACAGTTACTGGACGTGATTTAAACATTAATTACATGTAGTAGTTGTAAGCTTATGTGTTCCATTCATCTACATGCAAAATATGATGTCACAGTACCTTCCTGTTGTCTTTTTACTTGCCCTCTCTTGATCAGTATCTTCCTTTGACAGTCAAGTGTTGTCATTGTTTGACTCCAGTCAACAATTCAGCCCCACACAGATGCTCACCCCCTCTCCCCTTAGTGGGATGGGGGAGATTGGAAGAGTAAAAGTGAGAGGACCTGTGGGTAGAGATAAAAACAGTTTAATAGGTAAAGCAAAAGCCATGCATGCAAGGAAAGCAAACCAGGAAATTAATTCACCACTTCCCATGGCCAGGCAGGTATTCAGCAATCTCCAGGAAAGCCAGGCTCCATCAAATTTAACTGGGACTTGGGAAGACAAACCCTGTATCCCCCAAACATTTTCCCCTTCTTCCTTCTTCCTTCTCTCCCTCAGCCTATATGCTGAGTATGACCCCCTGTGGTATGGAATGTCCCTTTGGTCAGCTGGGGTCAGCTGTCCCTGCTGTGTCCCCTCCCAACTCCTTGTGCACCCCCAGCCTGTGCTGGTGGGGTGAGGTGAGAAGCAGAAAAGGCTGTGATGGTGTGTAAGCACTGCTCAGCAATAACTAATACATCCCTCTGTCAGCAGCATTGTTTCCAGCACTTTTTCCAGCACAAATCCAAAGCATAGCCCCATAATAGTCTGAAGAAAATTAACTCTATCCCAGCCAAAACCAGCACAGTGTGCTTTCTGGTTTTCAGCAGCACTGCAGTTCTGTGAAAAGATACTGCCATTCGTGGGGACTTCCCAGCCCCAGTTGCTCATGCATTATCCTTGGAGTTTAGGTCTTTGTTCAAGATCTCTCTTCATAAGAACATACATCACCCTGTAAATCAGGCTTTGAGCTAGGCCTGCAGGTGTCACCCTAACAGTTCAGTTAGTTAGAGCAGTAGGTACCCATAAATTTTGAAGGAGTTGTTGCAAGCTGGGTGAGCAGTATCCAAATGGTGGATGTAATGCTCTTTGGCGTGTGTTCCTGTTTGCAGGGTGAAGATAGGCAAGCTATCAGAATTTCTTACCACCTCCTTTCATACATATCTGAGCTTCCTGGATCCAGACTGTGACCTGAAGCTGTTTGATGACCGTAGTGAAGACTGTAATAGTCCTGACAGTGAATATGGAGATTATCCAGCAGACTTCTGTGAAAAAGGTGGTAGTGTTTTTTCACTTCGTACTTTTTCTCTGTCAAGTTCTGTCAGCAGAGCCTGGGTTTACCTACAGTGCAGAGTCTATTCTGTGCACAGCTGACAGTGGTTTGGGTTTCTCATGCACCCTTCTGAGGACAGTACCTGCATGACTAATTTGGGGAAGGAATTCGTGTGTGTTCTTCCTACGTTCATAGTATGGCATTGACTGGTAACAGCTACAGCAAAGCTGAGTCTCAAGAGTCTGCAGATGGGGAGGTGTGGAAGAGGCTGGAGGGAGGAAGAGAGTGTGAAGAGTCATAGACAAGCTTGCGTGGAAGAGATGATATAATCTTAGAACTTTGCAGGTTGGAAAAGACATTTAGGATCAACAAGTCCAACTGTGTTCTGTGGACTACCAGCAAGAAAAAAACCTTTTTGATTTTGATTCCTTCCAAAGGGAAAACCAGCTTCTTAATCTAACTGTTTTCAAAGTGTCGAAAACTGATCATTTTTTCTTTTCTTTCCAATTTGTTTGGTTTACAAATATCTTGCTTGTGATATTCTTGCATTTTTTGAGTGCCTTTCTATATAAGTAAAAATAGTGGTGCATTTGAATAAGAAAACTCTGATATCAAAGTTATGATTTTACCTTTAATAAAACCATTCTTTTATGTATGTTACATTAGATAGTCAGGATGAGCTGGATCAGTATATAAATGATGTCCTACAGAGTACAGCACTGAAGTCATACCTGCCTCCAACTTCAAAGACAGCCAGTCAACCACCTGTGTTCAGTGCAAACCATTCCACAGAAGAGATACTGTCAATAATGGCCAAGACAAAGGGCTTGGAGGTTCCAGGTATTTCTTCCTATTATTTATTTAGTGATAATAATAGAAAAACTGTTTTGGGTACTACAAGGGATAAGTTTGAGTATTTCAAAATTATGCCTTTTAATATACTTGTGGCACTAGTTCTTTTTGTGTAGAGAAGAAATAAGAAATTCGTTAAGAAATAAGAATGACTCTGAAGCTGTTGCTTTTGTGTTCCCACAGTATCCCATGTCATGGTGTACACATAGAAAACCTGCTATGAAATGTAACATTTAATCAAAGTTATGGAAATCAGTGTTATGGAAACTGCTCCAACTTCTCAGTTGGATAGAATTTCAGGGTTAGTTAATTCATAGTTTTGCCCTTGTTTGTACAAAGGCAGACAAAATGTACTTTTTTATTTTAATAAAGCTGTGGTGAAATATTTCAATGCAAGAAAAACATAAATATGCACATGTACTCTCTAAATTTGTAAGAACAAATGGAGCAGAGAGGGAGTACAGTATTTCTAATTATGCTACATTTTTGATAAACTGGAGAGTGTACACCAAAATAATGCTTTGATTGAATTTGCAAATAGATTTCAACCTGTGCACTGTTTTATATGTAGAGGTGTTGTATCCAATGCTCTGATCAAGGGAAGGCTTCCCTTAACTTCAGTGTAAATAAATAACTTTCAAGCTTTTCTGTTACTCTTTTCTCCCATTTTTTCATGTGCCACATTATCGTATCCTCTAGTGAATTCAGCATGTGAAGTTAACAGAGCATCAGCTACATTTAGCACCACAATTTTACTTACGATATCTTACCAGTTAGACCATCTTCTCCACCTAATTCTTGTTAAAATGTTTAAAACACTTAGCAGGGTCAGGTCAGGATTTCTGAGTCATGGGCCAGTATGAGAGGCATTAATTGAGCATGTAGCACCTGAGCCTTTGACATGCTGATTTTAGAGGCTCTTGGAACAAGCCTGCAAGGAGATAAGGGAATAGCTTGTGTCAGAGCTCCATGCACAGCATCTCAGAAGCATTACCTCTGTATATTTCAGTTGTTTTTACCTAGCACAGCTGCTTCCTGTAGGTGTTTTTGATTTTCATGTTACTGAAAAGGACTTTTTTTCTTTTTGTTCTGGTGGCTTTGCTTTCCAGCCGTGCCTATGTCTCTTCCCACTAAAGTTCTGAACACACACCGAAAGTCTCTGAATCTGGTTGATAATCCCCATTTCTTTGAGACAAAGGTAAGCTCTGGGAATTTTTATGCTGTTTGTGGTTTTAGGACACAGTGCTGTGGCTTTTCCTTGTGTTTTCCATCCAAACCCTGTGCCAGTTCTCATTTTCCTTCACAGACAAGCTGTTCTGTCCAAGGCATTCTCTTGTTTTGGAATTTATTCTTTTGGATGTATGACATTTTTTTAGTCAAATCGACTGTATCAAGTGGAAAGTTTTTAATTGCATGTGCAAACCAGAAATAACATAATAATTGCTTATTTTAAAAGCCAACAGTTAAGTCATGATCTCTAGTTCTAGCTGAACACAGAGGGAAGGACAGGATGCTTATAGTAATGTCTGGGCAGGGGGAAATGTGTGAATGTCCTTAAGGCACCAGCCAAATTCCACCTCACAAGACATGAAGACGGGGTTGTGCTCAGCACTTGTTTCCTCTTGGTATGTGTAACCAGCTGCTGAGAATGGTTAAAGGAGATTGTATCCAGCCTCCTAAAGGATTCTGCTCTGCACAAGGCTCTGTTTGTGGAAATGGTGTTTTAGGACCATATAAATTGCTGAATAGCTTGTGAAACAAAACTTCCTTTCATCTGAGAACTCACCATAGGATCGCAGCATCTGATTAGTTAATGTGTTACTTTCATAATGATGGCAGTATCTGCTTTCATAAAACACCACATATACACAGGTTCAAGATAGAACTAAAAAAGCTCTAGATTATTTTAACTAAAAACAGAGATAGTATCTCTCTGCTTTTCTCTTTACAAGTAACATAAAGTGGCAGGAAAAACATCCAAATAATTTGGTTCCTTTGTTTTGTCAAAAAAAAAAAAAAAGAGATAAGGTTCCATTCCAGGTGTCGTGTTTCTTGGGATTAGTCTCCTTTTCATGTCTGCAGTAGCCTGGCAAGAACTGTGTGATGTGTCTGTATTTCAAGTGCTGAGTTTTGTTTTAAGTCTGTTGTAAATTTTAATGGGAAATTACTGTTTGAATTTGATGTGCTACTTTATTGAAGATCACATCTTTGATTTTTCATCCATCTTTGTTATCAGGATCATGAAAATGTTTTGCACTTACCTAAAGATGCTCATGGTGATTTGGATTGCAGGAAGCTTGTTGATCAGCTGAAGGAATGTCCAACACTCCATGATCAAGCAGATATCTTGTATATCTTGCATATTCTAAAGTGAGTTGTCTGAGCATGAACTTGAGAATCTTTAAGTTTGGTCACAACTATCTCACGATTCTTGTGCAAAAGCTTTCCACTGTTCAGGGTTGTGTTTTGAGGGGAGAATTAAAGTATTTTGTGCTTTAGCAAGCATATTTTTCATTAGCTTGATTACATAAATTATTTGGATACAAAAGGATACTTGTGCAAATTTTAGAGTGGATTGGCATACTAGTTTCAGGTACATACAGGCTCCAGGGCTCACAAATGGAATGCACAAATCCTTTCCATGAATGAGAACCCACCCTGCTATATTTGTGGCATTCTATTTAAAGTTCACAAAATTCTAGTGTGATTTTTATATACAAGAAGGGAAGTGGAGGAAAACTTCCATCTTGTCATTTTCTAACTCAAAGCAAAATGCAGTTTTAATGAGTGGTCACTATATGTCCTCTAATCCCTCCACATGTAAAGTACACCACTGGCTAAAACTTGGTACTTTTCAAAACATCCTTGGTCCAGTCTAGACCCATCTTCTGGGATTAGTAAACACCTCCTATTTAAATAGATGTAATGGGAACAAAATGCAGATACAAGCAGAATCATCTTCAGGAGTGAATTTATTGAGCTTTTTTTTTCCTGTGCAGGAGAATACAGCTGGAACCTGACAGGCAGTTAGCTTTAGGTGCAAAGACAAGCATGTGTTAATCACAGATGGTCTTCCCAACTGCTACAAAGATTGTATTTTTGTTTATTTTAGTCTGTCTCCTGTGAGGATCTCTTCTTTGATCTTCTTGATTTCCCAAGCAAAATGTTTAGCAGTCTCTCTTAAAGAGTAAAGGAAATCCTGAAAAAATATCAGTTTGTGGTTTAACTGGATCTAACACTGTTTATTTCATATTCTGGACTTGTTTCACCACGGAAGTCTCTGCTGGGCAGCCTGGTGGACTTCTAGCAGACTCTGTGTCTCATCAGGAGTTGGAAAGTCATTCTGTGACACTTGAAAACATTTCCAAAGAAAAGCCCTAATGCAGTGAATTTCAAAAACAGGAGGAAATCTCCTGTGCTTTTCAGTAATGGCATAAGCAGCATGGAAGCTTAGTTAATAGCTAAAATAAGCAGGGCAAAAAAAACTTCCCCTGAGGCATCTGAAAAATGGGTGTAGTCTTCATCAGAATTTGTTATTGGATTAAGCTCTGAAAAAGCATTACATGGAGTGTTCCTCCAGCAAACTGTCAGTGTGAATGCTCAATTTAAAGTCTGGTGGGAAATCCTTCAGGTGGTTGCTTTTAAGATGCTGTCTCACGGCAAAGTGAGTGCTCAAATTAGTGTGGAAGTTCCTGGTATCAAGACGGTTTTGTCCACGTATGATGGATCTCTGGTGAAGGCCCAGATGTCCCATGCAATGTTTAATTTTGTCACCAACGTGAGCAAGGTGATCAAAATCCAACTGCTTGTTGTGTGATAAGGTTAAGCAGTGTAGCATCTTACCTGATGACAATTACCTTCTGTGTCTTCTGTGGCAGAGGTGCTGACTGGGACACAGAGCTGGATGGACAGTATGGTGTCACTGTTCACAGCCTCCTCAACGAGCTCTACAGAAAGGCGGGGCTCAATCAAGAGTGGGGCTTAATCCGGTACATTTCCGGTATACTCAAAAAGAGAGTGGAAGTCCTGGCTGAGGTATGAAATAGAAATTACCCCGGTTCAGTTTTCTGCCTGGGAACAGAAATAAAACTTCCAGTTGGCGGTTGGGGTTTGTTTGCCCTTCTTCTGGTCTTACTTCACAAGATATATGGTGAAACATTTTTAAGTAAACATTGGTTGCTTTTCTGATCTAAAAACCATATTATGTGTTTACCGTTTGTCGGTACTGAGAAATGTGCTCATGTTGGCATGGACTGAGAATGTCACACCACCACTGTAAGGATGGGAAGGCTTCATTTCATCTCTATTAATTGGAGAAGCTTAATTGTGTGCTTTGAAAGCTGCAGTTGTCACTGGTGATTGTCTGTTGCTGTTGTGAGGGCATGAACACTGTCAGAGCAATGCTATGTTAAGGTGCTAGTGACGAGGTAAAAACATGTTTGCCAGTTTCCATCCCGTTGGGTGGCCAGTGTGCCATGTGCATGGGTGTTTGGAAGCATTAAAATATCTGTGACTATTAAATGGTAACAAGGAAAACCCAGTATAAGAGTACAGGTTTGATTTTGAACATTACAAAAATGTTTCCTCTCAAGTGCTCAAAAGTGTTTAATTTCCTAGTTATCTGTGCATATTTCTGAATAGCTCTGTCTCGAATTCCTGGCCATTTTCAAAGCTCTGACTGTCACACCTTGGATGTCCTAGTTCAGTGACTGTGCTGTATGTGGGGAGCAATCTGTGATAATTGATAATGGTATTTCATTAAGCACATAACTTTTTCCATTCTCCAGACACAATGGATGAGCAGTACAGACATGTTCACAGAAAACTGTGTGTTGACTTGAATAGATACTGACAAAGAATTGGGAAGGAAGAGAGTAGAGATGATCCGTTTTCTTTCACATTAAGGGAGGGAAATAGACTCTTCAAAATGAGAGGAACATTGCTGTGTGAGATTTTTGATTCAGGAGACTAAAACAGGTTAACTGAACACCCATTTTTAAAGGTCGATATAAAAAAGTAAACAGTAGGGTAGTGGTGGAAGTACCTATTTGAGAATGTATCAGGATCCCTAATTTGGGAATCTGATGCAGTATGTTGGGTGTTTGCTTGTTTTAAGAGATACATTAGTATGCAGGATTTTTTTTTTAACCAATACTGCCAAACTTTTAATTGGTTAAAAATATTTTTGTCTTAAATAAAGAACAAAAGTTTATCATGTGATAAAAGCTGAAAGCCTTTATTAATCTGTCAGCCCCACTGGAGTTCTCAATCATTATGCTGAAAGGGGGAAGCAACTTTCAGCCTGGTCATACTCTCATAGCCCTGTTGACCTTAGGAGATCTTTAGCAACTAGTTAACAGCATTCTGCTGGATCTGGCTGTCTGGTAATTAATAGAAATGCACTTAAAAATGCTAAAGAAATGCTCTATTTTTTGAGAATTAAAAACTGTATCACTTCCTCACAACTCAGAGAAAGGTCTGTTGCTTTCTGTCCCCTGATGATAGGCATGCACAGATCTTCTGTCGCACCACAAGCAGCTTACAGTGGGCCTGCCACCAGAACCCCGTGAGAAAATCATTACCACGTAAGTTGGAGCAGTGCCTCAGTTACAGAAGGAGCTTGCCCTTCATATTCCTGCTGGTACCATTGTGTGGCTATTACATTCTTTTAAAACTTCTCACCTTCAAAAGGATTTGCAGCCACACAGGCACAATTTTAAGCACCTTTGTGGTGCAAAGATGTTTTTGTGTGAGGATTCCAGTGCTTGCTCAAACGTTTTAATAGCTGGATGCACTGAGTCACTGCTGTCTGTGGTTTGCCTTCTTGCAGCCCACTGCCACCTGAGGAGCTCACAGACCTTATTTATGAAGCCAGCGGCCAAGACATCAGTATTGCAGTCCTGACACAGGTATGCAGCATGTGTAAAAAGGCTCCTTTGGCTGTGCCCAGTGAGGTGCCAGTGTTTGCTCTGAGACTGGGAAAGCCAAGAAGACCCACTTTGAATGGGTGCCCTTATGGATTTGTCCTTACAGGAAATAATCATGTACTTGGCGATGTACGTCCGGTCACAGCCTAGTCTTTTTGTGGAGATGCTCAGGCTCCGCATTGGTCTCATAATTCAGGTGATGGCCACTGAGCTGGCTCGAAGTCTGAAATGCTCAGGTAAGAGGCACTTTTATCATAAGGGTACTTATGTCACCCTTCGTGGTTGATCTTTTCATTAATGTGTGTTAAATCCTTTTATTAACCTCTTCATTCATATGTGCAGTTACAAACTTTGAAAATCACTTTTTTTGTTTGACTTAATGGAAGGTTCCCTTCCCTCCATCACCCAGTTATTCAAACTGAAGTGGTTATTACTTGTGGGATAACTCTGGCTCTTCAGTTTAGATCTACAGGCCATCTGCTGTTGGGAGATGGCTGTATTGCCTTTCCAAGGGATCTTGCTTTATAAAGGAGAAACTGCTTTCTCATCATGAGCTTCAATGAAATTTTGCACAAGCTACAACATAATATTCACTATTGCAAATAGTGTTATTTCTGTGCAGTGTTTGTTGTTTAGTCCTGAAATGCATTTTCTTTTAAATTTGACTACATACTAATTTTTTTGAAGAAAGTGCTAGCCACAAAGTTAAATGTGATTGGACTTCATTCATCAGCAGTTTTCTTAGTTGGCCTTATAGCTTGTTGTTTTCCCAGAGTGATGTTTGTCTTCTGTTTTGTTTTACTAGGTGAAGAAGCTTCAGAGAGTTTGATGAATCTAAGCCCCTTTGATATGAAAAGCCTCCTCCATCATATTCTCAGTGGGAAAGAGTTTGGAGTGGAAAGAAGCTGTAAGTTGTCCACTTGGGCACTTGTGTATGTTGAGTGAGAACTATAAATACAAAGTTAGATTGTCTTACAAGTAGGGATCTATTCTCTCAGCATGTAAAATAGAGTAATGTATTAGTCATGAGTGACCAGTACATGTGTGTCTGCTGTAGAATAAACAAAACAAATATGGTGGAAGCTATCCTGCACTGAAATAAGGTTGTGTCAAGTTTTCAATAAAATGGAGGCAAACTTTTAAAATGAAGAAATTTTATGGAAGCAGAATAAAAGCCATTAAAAGAGCATAGCTAACCTCCTTGAAGAAGTGCATCTGTGGTACCCACATCCTCCTGACAGGCACATCAGCTATCTCCTGCATTTGTATGTAGGTCCTCACAGACTCGTTGCAACTCTTGACACCTTTTAAAGCTACAGTTGCTTAGTGTCTTGGAACGTCAGTCTCTGATATCCAAGTATGGATGTGGGCCCCTTATATGATGTAATCAGGTTTGAACTCTTGACATGCTTTGAAAGGATGATGTCGCCAAGAGCATTGCACACTGCTGGAAGGATATGTGTTGAACTTCCAGATACAGTTTCATCTGGTTTTGTACCCCTAGAATGTTAAAAATGTCCATTTGCTTCTTTTAGTGCGACCTGTAGATTCCTCTTCGTCTAGCCCTGCAATTTCTATTCATGAAATGGGGCATTCTGGAGCAACCAAAACAGAAAGAAGTGGTATTACTAAATTGAAGAGCGAGATGAAGCAGGTGAGGGTTTTCTGTCAATGCTCATCTGAAAGTGCAGCTGTCCTCATACCGTGTTACATTAGGTTTTATTCTTGCTAAATGACAGAAGTTTCCAAAGTTGCTTTGATTTTAAAGCTGATCACTAAAGAGAAGGCATTTAGGAGAAGTGTGCTGCCTCTTTTGTTCTTGTTTCACATGCTGAAAAGAGAAGAACTTGAACAAACTAATGCATTCATGGCATCCACTGTAAAAACTCTTTTATCATCTTTAGCTAAGGAAAGGTCAGATGTACAAGGTGAAACTTTCATGCAGTATTCATTCTTGTACTTGACCCAAGTTACAAAAACCTTTTGGAAAAGATACATGTGGAAAAGGAATTTTGGTTTGTTTTCTTCCAGTTCTGTTTCTTCAGGAATAGAGGATGATTATTGCTAGAATTTACACACACATATATATGTATATATTTAAGTTCAATGCTTTAAATTGCACTGCAAGTGAATATATGGAGAGATCACAGAAAATGCAACCAAAATGTTCTGAATGAATGTGCCTGATGGTTTTGTTACGAGTGGTTTTGATATCCCTATTTTGTGTCTCTATTATTAATTTTCCTTTGCCCTAGATCCATAGGAAGGTAGTGGTCAAATAAAATACATTTGTAAGAATGGTTCTGTTTTTCAGCCTGGGTTATTCAGTCTGGAGAAGAGAAGGCTCCAAGGAGACCTTATTGCAGCCTTTCAGTATATAAAGGAAGCTTATAAGAAAGCTTTTTTTCAAGGCCTGTAGTGACAGGACAAGAAGTAACAGTTTTAAACTGAAAGAGGGTAGGTTTAGATTAAACATCAAGAATACTTTTTTACCATGAAAGTGGAGAGGCAGTGGAACAGGTTGCCCAATGAAGTCATAGATGCCCTGTCTCTGGAAGTGTTTTAAGGTCAGTTTGGTTGGGGTTTTGAACAGCCCCATCTAAGGAAGTATTTGATGTTTTCCTTTGATTCTGTGAAACAGATTGAATGAGTCTTCAAAAAGGAGTGGTATTTCTGCATGTTCTTAACAAGGAGCATTTTCTAGTGACAATAAAGATCACTTAGTGGTTCTTCACAGGACATGACCAGGCAGGGAAGCAGAGGCTTCTCTGTAAAACCTTGTAAAACACATGGTGTCTGTCCCATGAGACCTGTGTTTGGGCTGTGCTGCTGCCTGAGCATCATTGGGGTACCACTGTGACTGTGAAGGTGCTGCTGGCTGCTCTGCACTGGCCCTGAAGTGACTTTGGGGGTTCAGGGCTCACAGTCATACAGTGAGTGTCTGATTTTGGGGCGGAATTAGGAGAGAGAAGGGACAAGGCACTAGGTGGCAGCATTATTTTGTTTTAAATACAGCTGTGGGCCTGAGCTGAAATACTCGGGCCTTTGTTAACCTTAGAAGTGTAGTTCCTGAGTTGCTTTTGCATTAGATGGAAACTTGGTATTTTGCACAGAGGAGGAGTTAGCTGGTTTTATTTTCGTTACCCCCACTTTGTCTTTCATGCTGCTTCCTGCTACATCTCACTGCATTCTCTGAATAATTTACTAGATACTCATGTAATGTCGTTTTGGCAGGGAAACTGGGTGGGGTGGTGCAGGATCAACTTTGTCATTACAGTGAACATTTCAAGTACTTGTATATGTACACACACCTCTGCATGTGTTGAGCAGCTGCAGCTCCTCCTTTGCTACTGTTTGTTCTTGAGTCTGAACATCAAGCCTTTGCCTGGGTCTGAGCCATTAACACTGAACGTGAAGGCATGGCATGGGGTGAGCAGTTAGAGAGAAGTGCTCTAAGTCTGAGGTGCTGCATCCACATTTCAGCAACAGTTTTGTCCTGCAGCTGTTTGTTTAGCACTGCCCACTCAGCTGGCAGCCTAAGGTCTTTCTGCAGCAATATGACCTTCTCATGCAAAGAGAAGCTGTTGGCATTGCAATGAAGGAGCAGTGGAAGTGGGAAGCTTAGTTTTTACCTCAGACCTGAGTCACAGGGAAGCTGTCGTGTGCACCTCTGACTGTGGTGGTTTGTGTTGGCCATGCTGGGAGCTCAGTGGATGTTGTGGGCACCTTATGGCTGCCAAACAATCTCCTGGCATGGCAGGTCTGCCTCGTGGTGACCCTGGGAGTCAGGAGCAGCTGCTCTGAGATCAGCGGAAGTGCAACACTACAAGAGGCCAGGGACTGTTGCAGTTTTCCCCTGAGCACCTGAGCTTACTCTGTATTTGTTTTTGCATGGATGGGTTACTTAACCTTGTGTTCTGTTCTGTCATGGATGGCTGTCTCATGTGTTGGTGTCTGGTTTTGTTTTGTAGTTCTTTCATGAGGGGCACTCCATGTCCAGCGGCATGTTCACTTCCATGGTAAAACATTGTCTGTAGCTCTGCCCCTGTTCTTCACCCTCTGTGTGTGTGTGTGCAAGGTCTTGGCTCTAGACATCTCCTGTGACTTCTCCTGCTTAAAACCTTGTTTTCAAACCTTACCTCTTTGTCTTATTTGTCTTTGTTGGGAAGCAATTCTCATTAGTAATCTTTTAATAGAAGTTGAGTCTCTCATTTATGTCCACTTAGTTCCTCTGAAGCTTAAGGAGTTGCAGCAGATAAAGTACTGTAGCAGATTTAGCTACTTGATAGTGGATTATGTTACAGTTGTCTTCAGTATTTAAAAGTAATGTAGTGTTGATAAGTGCTGGCAGTCTCTGGACAGCGAGGAACCCAGAATAGCTTCAGGTTGCTGAGGCAAGGGTTTTATGGGCATGGATATCTCCTCAAACAGTTACAATCTTTCAAGGTGGAGAACTGTAGCACCTCTTATACTGTGAAAAATTGCTTAACTATTTTACCAACAGAGGCCTCAACAATTTAAAGTAAGTCTGAAGTTCCAAAAGCCCAATGAAGAAAGATTGAAGGAATTAGGGTTGTTCAGCCTGGAGAAAAGGAGACTTAGAGGCGACCTTATTGCTCTCTACAACTTCCTGAAAGGAGGTTGTAGACAGGTCTGGATTGGTCTCTTTCACCAGGTGGCAACAGATGGAACTAGAGGGCATTGTCTCAAACTGTGCCAGGGTAGGTTTAGGTTAGAGATTAGGAAAAAGTTCTTTACAGAAAGAATTACAAAGTATTGGAATAACCTGCCCAGGGAGGTGGTGGAGTCCCCAGCACTGGATGTGTTTAAGAAAAGATTGGACATAGTACTTGCTGCCCTCATTTAGTTATTGAGCTGTGGTGTTAGGGTATGGGTTGGACATGATGATCTCGGAGGTCCCTTCCAACCCAGCTATTCTGTGAATCTGTGAATATGTCATGGAGAGATGGGAGGTTTGCAGCTATGCATGTCCTTTGAACTGGCTGTTACGATTTGTGGTTCTCTGCATCTTCAGACTCCCTGTCAATGGCACACCTCCCAAATGCCCTAAGTACACAGCTGCTGAGCACCACCAGCCCTGTGGCCTGGCCCGACAACTGCCAGGTTGCTGTTGCCTCTCTCGTCCTACATACAGTGCAGAAAGGCAGGCTTCAGCTGTGTGTTTGATTGAAGTGCACTGATTTAGTTGTTCAGTGAGATCTTTGCTTCTCTGAACCACCTGAGTAGTCAGATTGATCATTGTATACAGATGGATTTCTCGACTTTGGCATTGATGCTCCTGCTGAGCTCTTGCATCCCCAAGCTCTGCTCAGTGGGATGGAGGAAGTTCTGTCTGTCATGGTCAGTGTGCAGTGGAAAGGAATAACAGGCACTGAAACATCAAGGGAACACCACCTGTGCCATGTGGATACCAGCAGCAGTGGAAATGGACTGTTCTCATTTGCTGGGAATTTTTTTGCAGAGCTTGACTATGTAAAATTAATGAGCCTGCATCTTCCAAACATTCAGTTTTCAGTCTTATTATCCTCCTTCCCAGTACATTGCTCAAGAGGTTTCTTACTTGGAGATGATGGGATTTGAGATGGCACTATCAGGGAGGTCCTTTTTGGGCTGAAAGTAACAGGTGTGCAAAAAGGAATGAGAAAACAGAGGAACATAGTCTCTGGGAGTGCAAGGAATGGGCAGGCTGCCTGTGTGGAAATCAGAACAACAATTTGATGGTAGTGCCACAACTTTGAAGATGATTTCCTGCCTAATTTAGGGTCCAGGTCTGGTAGGGTAAAATAACAGAGCAATAATGGTAATAAAGGAAAACAAGACTGATACTTATAGAAGGGCAAGCGTGATGATTTCATGGCCACATTAAGTTAATTTTTAATCTATTTACTTTAGTGGAGCTTTTGTGTGGAGGACCCATCTTGCTGGACTCATGGACCCTTTGGTTCTTTTACAATAGAAAGCCCAGTGCCCAGTGAACCAGACTTACCTGCAGATCCCCCCATCTGGCACACCAGTCACTCTGCCCTGGAAGCCAGTTCATGTTTGTTAACATAGTCAGGCCTTGGGTTAAACCAAGCACTGAAGTTTACTTGATTATGCCATGTTGAACTGCTTGACTTCTTTGTTGAGAAATGATGGAAGGACTTGAGAATTGAAGCTTGTTGTGAAGAGCAGACATAGGGATCAATCCCGCTTCATCATCCTGTATGACACTGTGGCCTCTATTTTTTCCCTGGTCCTGAGGTAGCATTATAACAGAAATATATTGACCAGAAGTGGCACTTGGGGTGGTAGAAAGCAATTAACCAAGGCTTTAATGTGCTTACAGAGGAGCAGTACTCCATCATCTCCCACTGGTACTTCTCCTACTGGCTCCAGTGGAGACATGAGCTGGGGAGACCGAAAGGGGCAGTGGCTGCGCAGAAGGAGGCTCGATGGTGCTATTAACAGAGTTCCTGTTGGCTTTTATGAGAAAGTGTGGAAAATCCTTCAGAAGGTAAGTTGGCCACTGTGGAGGGCAGGAAGCAAGACACCTGTGCAGTAACTTGGAGAGGTGGTTGTCCAGAGGTGACAGGAGTTGGTCTTCAGCTGGAAGACTGGTGGAAATGAGTCATTAGTGGAAGTGTGTCTCTTGAACCTAAAAGGGCTCCATTAACACAAGTTGATGTATTTCTTTGAAAGTGTGTTTTTCACTGAAATGAGTGACACTGAATTTTGGCTGAACATGCCTCCCATGGCCTAGTGCACATTGTCAGTGCAGCTGAGGGGCACTGCAATGCACTGCAGGTCTGTGCTCCAGTTCAGGAAGGCTCTGAAGAATGAAGCAGGAAACTGCACTGACTCTTCCAGAATGTCTTGATCTCTTGCTGGCTCATCTGAGCTGTATGGTATTCATTTTTTGTTTGTTTTTAAGTGAAAAGCAAGTTCTTGCCAGCACCTCAGAGATGGAAATGTGTTGAAGTGACTCTCCAAGAAGGAGGAGAGGGAAATTACAAATTTTTACTTATTCATAGTAATTTGCACATGTTTTTCTGCTTTTCTGGATGTAAGCCAGCATTCAGCACCTTGCAGCACTGAGCTGTTCATGCCTGCTTAATTGGGAAAAGAGTGCATCACTAATTTAGGCTGGTTTTGGTTGTCCTTCTAGATCACTTACACTGAAGCTGTTAGTCTTGATGTCAGCCAAGATGAGTCATATGTGACCTCTTGGCTATTTACTAATGAGATCTTTCAGTAGAGTGAGCATCACTTCTGACCTAACGTAATAGCTGGGAGTATTTGCATGGTTTTTTCCAGCTATTAAAATGAATTGTGCTTATTTAACTTGTCTTCTGTATTTCATTCTTAAAATCTCTTCGGAGTATTCATAAAATCTGTCTCCTCTTCTTGGTGTGTGTTTCTGTACCTCAGGTACCCAGCTGTGTCACTCCTTAGCCTGCCTTCCCACCACTTAGGTTTTGTCACTCATTTCTTGTGTACCACATGGTACTTCTAACACCACCTCTCCCCCACTGGCTGACATCCTTGTGGTGTGGTGCCCTGGATCTGGAACACATAACTAAATATTGCTTTAGCAAAAATGAAAAAGAAAGGTTCTTGCTTTTGTGGTCTGTTGTCATGCTTCTGTGTTTTTATCTCTACATCCTTTCAGACAGAACGTTCTCATTGATTTGTTTCCCTCCTTTGTGTGCCTCTTGCTGTGGTGGCTCTCTAAGTACTTTCCTTTGGTATCTGGGCTGGAACACAGCACTCTCTCTTGTGTGTCATGTCAGGCTATTTCTAACGTTTGCCAGGTTACATAATAACTTCTTCAGCACAGATGAAATAATATTTTTGAACAAGTTTTTTTGGTCTCATTTGGGGGTTTTTGCTTTTTTTTTCCTAACTGAAAGTTGTTACATATTGGCTTAAAACAGAGAAACCTCAGAAGATTTACTTGCAAGAACTATAATTTCTGTTATCTAATGTTATTGTTTCAGTGCCATGGTCTGTCCATTGATGGGTATGTCCTTCCTTCTTCAACCACCAGAGAGGTACAGTAAAATGCCAGTGATTTTCTAGCCATTTGTCAGATGTTTGGTGTGACAGTGTAAGGTGCAGCGGGGCTACTGTTGCAGACCTTGGTTTCAAGGTCAGAACATGTGGACCTTCCCCAGCACCTCTTCCAGCTTCCCTGGGTCTGTGCAGATGGATTCCTGCCAGTCAGGCCTGGGAGAGGGTTTGTGGCAGGTTTCCCCCTTGGCAGTGCCCGTGTGCCCACAGAGCAGGGCTGAGGGCGGCTGGTGGCAGTCCTTTGTGGGGGCAGGTGAGGGGACAGGGCAGACGTGCTGGAATAAAACAGACACAGTCCTTGCCACTTACCTTTTTTTAATGTGCTGCAACAGCAGCCAGTGTATTTTGGCTTCACAGTCTCAAAAGTAAATACCAGTTAAGGATGATTGTTTCTAACCAAACTTTCCATAACCTTTCCTTACATTTTTTTTTCCTTAGTTCGATTGCCACTCTGTCTTTAGGTGCTCTGGCAAGTTTTGAATTCACATCCATAAAACTAAACTCTTGTGAACAGTTGTCCATCAGTGCAAGAGAGATGCTTGTGTGCTTGAGACTGTTTTTCTGTCTCAGGTTTCCTTCTCTTCTGAGGGATGGTGGTAACAGCTGAAGAGAGGAGCTGGAATTTCCTGCCAAATTTAAATGTTGGGGTTTTTTTCAGAAAGGAGAGCTTTATTTGTCCCTATTGTGTAGATAAATAGGGTTATATTTTTAGCCTGTCAGACCTAGACAGTATCTAATTTTGCTGTTTAAAGGAATGGAATGAAATAAGCACAAACCTCCTAAGGCAGCATAACATCCATAGAGCTATGCCAGTGCAAATTAAGCTGCTCTGCAAACAGTACAGCAATATCTCTGTGTGGCAAAGCTCTAGGGGCTTATTTAAAAATCACCCCTCTAAAGCAGGTGGTTATTTTTAAAACTCAACAGTAAGTTTGGCTCTGCAACTAACCTGTATTGCCAGAAAGATACTTACAAGACAGTGTGTGAGACCACAGCCTGAGGAACAAAGAGTTAATTTGCCAGCTAAGCATCAGCAGCCCTGTATGTAAGTGAGATGTGTGTGTGATGAGTTGCAGGGCTGGAGCAGCTTCTGGAAGTTGTGTAACTGTTTGCAGAATCAGGGTCTAGCAACATGAAAACTTTCTGTAAGTGCTAAAGTGGCACAAACATTTTGTTCGCTTCAGTCAGTCTGCCCCCGTGTGCAGAGAGGAGCATATGTTTCAGTGCTTGCAGGATGTGGGGAGCTAGTCTTTTGGATTTGTCAGTTTTTCTTTCCATTTCCACTCCAACTTGCCAGATGACCCCGTGTGAAATCAAATTTGCTGTGCACGTGGAGTCGGTGCTGAACCACGTACCCCAGCCTGAGTACAGGCAGCTCCTGGTGGAAGCTATTCTGGTTCTCACGTTCCTCTCTGACATCGAGGTGAACAGCATCGGGGGCATCATCCACGTGGACCGAATCGTGCACATGGCCAATGACCTGTTTCTGCAGGAGCTGGTGAGTTCAAAGGGCTCTGGTGGGAAGTCTCCTCCTTTGAAAATTGTCCCCTGCTCCTTTTTTTAATACGTGTGGTGGCCTTGATCTTATCCTAGTTCTTTCCCGTACAAAGACAAACCAAATCACTTGAGTATCTTCTGGAAATATATTTGGAAAACTAATTTAAGAAATGTGGGAGATTTAAAGGGAATAAAATTGTAGTGGCTAACAAGCTCTGAAGTACATGGGTAAATTGAAGTGAAGGTTTGCTTTGTCAAGGCATTAGAAGTACCAATATTTGAGTAATCCCACCTGTTCCCCCCAAAGGACAAAAATCCGTGAAGTCATATGCTCTTCATTTATTTACACTGATCCAACCAGGTTATGTGGGCCCTATAATAATCCTGATTAAGGTTTTCATGAGGGAAGGGAGAGTTGCTGTCAGTATTCAGCACAAATCATAATGTGGGGTTTTTCCAGTAAATAAGCAGGCATGCCTAACTTGCCCTACTTCTTTGCTTGTGTCTTTTCAGAAATCCTTCGGAGCTACTGGTAGTATCTTGGAGAAGGACGTAGCCACAGGAATTTGCCACTTTTTTTATGACAGTGCTCCAAGTGGGGCCTATGGCACCATGACATACCTTACAAAAGCCATAATTATTTATTTACATGATTTCCTGCCCAGCACAGGCTGTGCCATGCAGTAGGTGATGCCTCATGCAGAAGGGAAGGCTCAGAAGCTCTGTCCCCCCAGTCCCCTGTCATGAAGCTCGTGGTTAGTTGCTGCCTGTGTGTGTGCTGTTCTCTACCTCAGCATTTGACACCAGAGGCCATGCTGTGTGTGTGCCTACCTGCCAGGGACAGGGAGGTGGAATTTGGCTGGGTTTTAGCAGAGTGTGTGAGAAATAACAAATAATGAAGCTTATTCTGCCCAAAGAACATAAATGTAATTCATAGTAAATTAGCAAGAATTATACAGTTCTGCCAAGGGGAAAACAGATTACTCTGTGGAGATCAAAAGGCATAATAAAACAAGGGGGCTGTATCTTGGGCATAGAGTCTCCCAAATAAGGGAAGTGATGGAGTTCATTAATTTTTCTCTTGCTGTGTGTAAATGTACATCATTGTGAATCACTAATGCACAGTGTGAAACATCCAGGGAAATGTAAATTAGAGGAATAGGAATAACTTGAAATAACCCAGTGATATTTCTAATACACATTTATCCTGATTCTCTTCCCATTTGCACCTAGTCAATGTAGGGCTAATGCCAGTAGAGACAAACATCTTGCAATATCCACTAATTTGAGAGGATAGCCTCTGCAAGGAAGCTGCATCTGCCTTTAATCTGAACAAAATAGCCTGCTTCCCTGCTTCCCCAAGGCTTTGGAGGCAAAATCTCAAGATTCCAGCTTCTCCAAGGTGACAGACAGTTTTATGCCTGTAATCCTTTCCTCTGAATAGAGCAAGATAAACCTCTTCCACTTGAGCACCCTTTCCAAGTCTCCCAATCGTTTTCCTTGCAAACAGCCACAGAGTTAAGAATGGCATAATTGTGGCCCTTCCAGTGCAATGGGAGTTTATGGAAGGCTTTGATGTTTCTCTTTTTTTTCTTTTCCGCTTTTCTGCTTTTTCTTATTTTTCTTTTTAGTTTGAAGTTACACTGGTCACGTGTAGTAAGGGATTGGGCTGCCTGGAAGTCTCCCTTCAGACAGTTCCCAGCACCTGGAATCTGTCCACTGGAAACTCAGCTTCTGTGAGAATAGGTGTGTCTTGCAGGGAACTGGCTACATGGCCACTTAAACTGAAAACAGAGGTAGGCAGCCTCTGGAGAGAAAGCCCCTGCTGTATCCCAGGCATCGGCTGCGTTTTCCTTGTGCCGGCGCCGCTGGCTTTGCCAATAGCCACGTGCCAGCATCTGGCTGACAGCTTAGGAGAGTGGCAGTAGCTTCAGCCTATCCGTGGCCACAGGCTCTCTCAGGAGTGTGGACATGTGCTGGCACTGCTGCCATGTGAGCCGGAAGGATCAGAGCAATTCTGATTGAAAAGAGCAGACAGGCCTGTAAAAAGTATTTTCTGAGCTAATAAGCCTGATAAGCATATTTTTGTGCTTTCTCCACTCTTTCAAAACATTATTGGAATTCGTATAGGATTTGAAAACTTTTTTTCTTTTGGTAACAGTAGTATGTGGTGCTTTTGAGAGTGAGGTTTTTGTTTGTGGTTTTATACCAGTGTCTGAAATACCTTGACAAAAGGAGGGAAGTGATACCCCGTCTCACTTGCCTGTTGTCAGCACTCATGGTTCCAGAGAGGCTGAGCCACCCTGCCTGCTGTCCTACACAGCTGCTGCTGGAGCAATGTCTGGGCACTGACTCAAGGCAGTGAAGGTGTGGGAGGCCTCAGGAAGTGGTTTAATGTTTTTGCAGAGACCAGAGGAGTTTGGCAGTCCAGAGGCCCAGGAGCCTTTGGAGTGGGTGCTCCCAGAGACACCGTGGTGGGTGTTAACCACCTTGAGAACCAGGGGCTTGTGGAGGGGCCAGCAGAAAGTGACAGTTCAGGTACAATTAGCACTTGGATGTGGAAGTCATTTTATTGGCATGGTGCCTGTTTTATAGGGGTTTGCCTTCATTACGGTTTGGTTTGGGTTTTTTCCTTTTGATATTATTGTGAGAGCTCACTTGGCTTGTTTCCCAGTAAACAAAAGTAAAATCCTTTGTCTAGTTTAAGTAGACGTGACAGTGCAGAGTGCAAATACACAAGAGCCAGTGTGATGGTTTCTTGTTCTACACAGTATCATACAAAATATCAGTATATAACTGCTATAATTTTATATATATATTAGTATATAATCAGTAGTAGCAGTTATTTTTGCTTTTCTTTTTGAATCCCAGATTGTGATGGATGCAAGATGATTTTCACTCAGACTTCTAAATTTTTATTTTTTCACAGTGTGACCCTGTTTTCAGAAACAAAAAGGCTGATGTAGTTGTTTTTACATGCACCTGCATTGAAGTCTAAAGCAGTGAAACTTGTGGCCTAACATACCTGGACACCTCTTAACACTTCTTTTTTTTAGTGGCATTTTCATTGGTGTCTTTAATGTGAAATTCAAGGTGTGACCTAGGTTATGGTATATTTATGACAATCATAATCAATTACCATGTGGAATGCAGGCACTTGGAAAGTATTTTTGTGGCAAACTGAAGAATTTACATAGCTGATGGTGAAGAGTGGGACTCTGAAACACAAGGTCATTGGAAGGGAAACTTGTGTTACTTCCATGTCAGGCACAGCTGCACCTTGCTGCTGTGTTACTGATCAGACTGAAGAACCATTCCAGTTGGAAAGTCATATTGTAGTGCAAAACCTAATTCAGCAACTAAGGTTTTATGTAGACCCCCTGCTTTGCTGAGGATCCCCTGTGTGTGGGTTAGGCTGCTGCAAAGCAGAGCTGGCACTGGCAGTGGCGAGGGGGTGGTCATAGATAAAATACATGACGACTTTGCAGTTTGTGTGGGGCGGGGCTAATGGGCAGCGGCTCAGCTTGGCTGTGCGGCTTCCCTGGGGAGCCAGCAGAGGATGACACTGCCAGCTTCCAGTCCCTGGACACTCATTTAGGGAAAGAAGGCAAAGGTGAATGAATAGACACATCCTGTGCCTCAGAAACAAGGGCATTGGTGAATTAAAATAGACCCACCTGAGAGCTGCTTGCCCCAGCCTGACGCAGTTGGCAGCTGTGGGGACAGAAGCACCTGTGCAGTGCTGGAGGGAGCCAGATGTGCCTGGAGACAGAAATGGAGCTGGGTGGGGCCTCTGGCCAGAATTGTGATCTGTGTCCAGCTGGGAGCTCATACCACATGCTGGCCCCAACCCAGCTCCTCCAGGCCAGTGCCCTCCCTTGCTCATGGTGGTTGTGTTCTCCCTCCTGCCGTGTGAAGGACACAGGTTTGTCAAAACAGACAGATCAAAAGCATTGTTGATCTCCCTCAGCTGCTGGTCCCACAGGTAAATGTGAAAACTTAATGGGTGGAGTACAGAGTTTGTCTGGCTTCTTTCCTGCTACTTGTAGTCTCCTTCCTCGTGGAAAGAGCCCTGCTTGTTCCTGGAAGGTGCAGGTGAGCTGCACAGTCCCTAGCTGCCCTACAAAGGGGTGGCCACCCATTGTGGTAAGTAGTGAAACACCTGGGCTGCCCGCTGGGGGCACGGGGCACTGTGTCACCCCTCCAGCAGCAGCCAGGGGCTTGAGTGAAGCCAGAGCCTGGGTCAGTCCAGGTCCAACCTTGGGCCCTTCTTGGCGTGGTCTGCAGGTAGGAGCAGTTGCCCAGAAAGCAGGGGAGAGGTGCCACCACTGTAGATGTAGGGCGAGTTTGGGCACTCACCTCCAGACTGATTTCACTCCCTGCTCAAAGGACCACTCACATCTGTAATATTAAGTAGCCACTGCATAGAATTGTGACTAAAAAAGGGATTGGAGATGGTGCTTATGAAACAAGAGCTTCAGCTCAAACGGTTTAGATGTAAGTACAAGCAAGCAGGGCTTTTTCCCACTCCCAGTTTCAGTCTTGAGTGCATACATTCTGTGGATGTTTCACAGTTTCTCCCCCTGCCACTCCCCTTCTTCCATCAGGGGTAATGAGGTTCTCGTGTGGCACCAGCAGCTGACAGGACAGGCGCTTTGTTTTTTGGCTTGATGATTCAGCTCCTCTCATCCTTGAGTACTGCATCCCCAGAAGCCTCTTACTGCACTGCACTGTACCTTGGCATCTCCTCTCATGAAGTGATCCTTCAAGGCAGGTCCCCCTCAACTTTGTGTCAGCTTTGGGAACTTGTCATCTAAACTGGAGGCTGTCAGCCATATTTCAGAGCTCCCATGTCTCATTGCACACTCTGGCTTTGTCTTCTTTGCTGGGGTGGATGGCAAAGGAGGACTCCAGAGCTGCACCGTCCCATTCCACCGTGTCTCTTTGCACCCACAGCATGGAAGCCAACAGTGGGAAGCAAGATCCCACAAACGCAGTGGTGTTTGCCCATCTTAAGTGGAGCCTTTTTGTCACTCCACTGGAATAAGGTGGGACTGATCATCACGGTGCATAAATCAGAATAACTGCATGCTTAAAATAGACATGAAGTATTACCAATGCCATTAAAATTTTACTGTAAATTTTGTTTGCATTATTAAAGATTTTCCTTTCCCTTTCCCCCAAGTCAGTATAAATAAGTGTGTGCATGTTTATTCATTCATCTGTCAAGTTACAAAATACTTCTGGAAAAGTACTCTGTATTTAATTGTAGAAAATAATGTTTAAGAGAGACAGCTGTGCCTTAAGCTCAGGCTGCTGTTACATTCTGTGATGATAAACCGGGAAGGATGCTTTTTTTGTACTTTCAACACTGTTTTTAAATAAAACCAAGCTGATTTACTTAGCTTATCTTTTAGCTATTAAAATTTAAAGAGGGACTAGACTGGAACTTTTTCCTCCCCAAAAAGCACATTGTGTGCATTGTATTTGTTAAGGCTGAATGAAGTAATACTATTACCAAGAAGTTCCTGACCTGGTGTTGCTTTCAAAGTGTAATATGCAAAAGAATTAGGTCAGTATCTCATTACTCCCTCTTGGGAGTTGACAAGGTGGTACTGGCAGGAAGGGGAATACTGGCTTGCAGTAGGGGAAAGAAGATGGGCAGATGGGGCACTGGACTCTTCCATCTTGCTGCATTCCAAAAACTCAATTTCATAGTTACTCAGTTTACTTTTTTTGGTAAAGAATTTAACTATATGCAAGAATATTTAGGTTCAGTAGTATCAAAGTATGTTTACTTTGTGTTTATACTCATCTCTTTGTTTTTAAGAAACCCAGTTCAACTTCAGGAAAAGTGTGTTCTATGCTGAGTACCAAAATGCTGGCAGAAAGACACCTCACTTAGACATTATTCAGAAAGCTAAAGCTTTATTTTGCGACGTTTCATATGTTACATTAATGTGGTATGGATTTAGCCTTCATTAAGGTGATGAATTATGACTGTTTCTTAGCTCCAAATCCCAGAAAACGTAGGGAAAAGTAACCAGTGGTAACAGGAAATCTAGCACAAGTGTAAACACCTTTCAACCTTTCTGTAAACTTCTGAGAGGATAGATAGTGACCTGGAATGATTTAATTCCACTCGATTGTGTGAAGAGCAAAATTAAATGCAGAAGTACCTGTTTTAACTAGATGGTTCTTCCCTGGTTTCCTCTCCTGCACTGGGTAGTCCACAGACAGCCTGTTATATCACCAAGGAGGATCTGATATGTTCTGTGTGGTCACCAGTGCTCTCAGCTGTCACTAACATACCAAACATACCAAAGTCTCTCCCCCTACACGACTGTAGGTGTGACCATGGCTGTGTTCACAGATTAGATTGATGGGAGAGATGCCAGCAAGGAGAGTAAATTGTACTGGCAGTATGTGGCAGTAACGCAATAATACTGTAAGTAGTGGGTTTTCATGTCCTCTGTCTCATTAATGGCAGGTATTTATCATTCAGGAGGGACTAAATAAAGGATTACACAGTGACCTCAATGCATACCATATTGAACAGTCCTTTTATGACTAAAGATAGGAAGGTGAGCTTCCAAGACAGATCACAAGTTCTGGCTTTTCATGAGTCTGCTTGTTTGTCAAGTCTGTGAACAACGTGAAAGGCTTCTAAGAATTCATGGAAGTCAATGTGCCCATCTTTGTTGTGGTCTATGCTGAGGACTAACTTTTCAAGGGCGTCATCCTGTACATCAATGCCCATGTGAGACGTGAAGAGTCTCCATGTGTGGCTGAACTCCTCAAAAGAAATCAGACCTAAAGGAGACAGACAATGTGTTGCTTTTTCCGGTGCTGTTCCCCTTCCTGCATATACACACACATGCACATGCCTTCCCTGCAAGAAAGTTACCTGCCTACCATGGCTTCAGTGTGTTTTGTGCTTTCATGACTGAAGTGCATTTTTACTTTAGGTAATGGTTGAATGCTTTCACCAGTGGAACTGAGAAAGCAGTAAATACTGAGAGGGAAAGGGAGAAAAAGCCCCCAAAACAGTGAAGCCAGTACTGAAGAGGGGGGTATGTGAGAATTTTTTGTCAAGTTGGGCTCTGTGCAATATCCCTTATATGGTTGCAGGCTGACTGCTTAAATTAGTTTTCACTAAACTGGAAAAATTACATCATCTCTGGTTCCTCTATATTTGGAAGCCTTAAAGGGGAAACACAGTGGGGAAAGATAACTAGTATAGGCTTCCTAGAGCTGGTACAGTGAAGTTACTTAGACTTACCTGACTGATCTTTGTCAATGATGTTAAAGATGAGCTCCAGATCCTTTCTGTATCTGCACAGTGTTTCTGCCAAAGCTGGGTAAGCCTGGTTTGAAATTGTATACAGGAAGCCATTCAGACTTTGATTTGAATTAGTTTAACCAACAGAATATGTAGAGTCCAATTCCATTTTCCTAGTTTAACTTGTCAAATGTTAAAAAAAAATCCTTCCCTGGAATGACATTTTGTGTCTTGCCCTGAGGACTAATCAGATAAGACCTGTCACTTTCAGATGGCAGAGCAAGGGGGGAAGGAGCCCTTCACACCTCCCACCTTCAGCAATTATTTGTGGAAATATGTATAAATCTGGGGAAGATGGTGTGGGGAGCATGTTTAAAAAGCTCATTTCAAAGAGCGAGAGTTGAGTGCGCTGGGCAGGATTTGTCGCATCTCCTCAACTACGTTATCTAAACGCCCTTGAGAGTCAGAAAGTAAGAAGCAGTTCTAGCATGTGATTCATCCAACCTATTTTAAGCATCTACCTTAGCAGGGAATGATGATTCGTACCCTAGCAGTGCTCATTTTCCTCCAGTGCCTATAAAAGGAAGCTCGGCAACTAGTTCAGATGTAGATGTCTACTTGATTGGCCAAACCACTGTCTTGTGTTTCAAGTTGCACCAAAAGCTGTTCCTCCAAGGTCTGAGAGGAGCTGTTTTCCTTCTTACCTCTTTTATAGGTTGATCTATTTTCAAATTGTAAAAACATGACATGTAGTCAACTTCTCCATCCAGGGTCATCAGTGCTAACTGAGGGCGCAGGATCCTCCAGGGCAGATCCAGCTGTAGGACAGACTCCATCGCTTCAGCCCAGTCGTGGAGAGAAATGCTGCCTGCCAGAAGGAGTCAGTGCCTGGTTACAAGCAGTACGTGACACACAGCAGTCACCAGCACGCCTGCAATACTGTTCTTAAGGATGGTAGCAAAACATATTTTCTCTTTACCCTGGGATAAAAGCCCTCATAACAAGGAGCAGTGGGATTGGACTAGATGTTTCCACAGGTCCCTCCCAACCTCAGCAACTCTGTGATGCTTTTACGATGTTCAGCATGTTTTACCACCTTTTGAGAAAAACAGCCTGTGCCATGAAGGGTACTTCAGATTTCAGCTGAGCTGCACTTAGAGCAACATAGGTAGCTGAAAAACCCAACTAGACAGAAGTATGTCAATCAGCTGTTCAGTGGCCAAAGCAACAGTACCATCATGTTACGAGTGTAGGGGCACAGTCAGGAGTCATCATGAGGAAAAGTTTTAATCGTGGTAGAAATCGAGTTACTCCTACAGAAAAGCTTCATCTATTAACTTACCACTGACTTCTCTTCAGCTGATGGGTGAGTGTGTGTCTGCTAGATGTACAGGCAGTCAACTTCCCTCACATACCTCCCAGACTCAAGGAGACCAGTTCCCCCTCATGTGAGATCAGTTCCCTGTCTGACATCTTCTGAATACACTGAAGACACCACCTAAGAGGAGGTGATGACCTTTTAGCTTCTGGAACAGGATTTGCCTGCCCATACTCTCTGCCCAACAGCAAACAGCATTTATTTGTCCATGTCTTTCAGTTTTCTTCTTCCTACTTAAACCTTCATCCTCTCAAGTTGTTTTCTGGGGCTAAGCACTTGCCAACACCTATTGTCCTCTGTGGTCAGGAAGAACATGGTCAACCAGCTTCTGCTGCCCTCCAGCCTTACACTGGCAGGCAGGCAGGACCCCTCCCCATGGGGTTTGTCCCTTCTGCCCCCCACACACATGGAAGCTGTTTTTCCCATAGTGGCAACTGGTCAGAGAGGGAGTGGTACCTGTGCCATTGAGGTCATATTGTGCAAAGGCACTAGTGAGTTCAGATTTGTGAGCATAAATCATCTCTCGTAAGGAATTTAAGGCAGATAATTCAATGGTACCCACCCTAGGAGGAAAACAATAAGACCAGATTATTAAAGGATTCAAAATTGTATGCTTTTTCAAACTCATAATCAAATCCTTATATCCTTTAACATGTAGTATGTTTAAGTAGAATGACCCAAAACATAATAGAACACGGGAGACAAGGGGGGAAGACAACACTTAGGGGAGGGGAGAAAGCCCCAAACCAAACAAAACCAAAAGTGCTCCATAGAATAGTCTGTTTATGAGATAATTCAGTTTACACAGGTAATTCTAAGATGCTTTCCTTTAGACATCTGACCACACCACAGTACTAGGTATGGCAAAGCTGTCATGATGAACTTTTTGGATCCAATTCATAAGAGGATTTGTCTAGATTAACACTGGAGCCTTAAAGCAGACCTGACAGACAGGTGCAGGCCCTGTACAAGTCTCCAACAACCGTATTTCTAACCTCTTAGCTCATAAAATACCTTTGGGAGTTTCTCAGGGAACCAAGTTAGAGCACTTAGAACATGTTTTGTCTACTGTATTAATTTTTAAATTGTAAAATAGAAAACCAGGGAAAATCAAGGAAAACAGATGTCTATGCAAGTATTTAGTCAAGCTCTAGATTTGTGGCAGGTGCTCACAAGTGAGTACACGCTCACTGCATGCACCACACAGCTTTACCTCTCCTGAAGATTCAGTCTGCGTCTGTACCTGCTGACTTGGTACTGTACAAACCGAGGCACCAGTTCAGGGTTCAGTTTGATGTACGCTCCCCGGTTACTGCCCTCCGCAAAATAGTTAGAGGCAGAAAATATAGTGATAACCTGATTGCAGGAAACAGAGAAACTGGATTGGCTAGAACAGCTCTTCCTCACAATGAGTTCTGAAACTGATCTTAGAAAAAAATGCACGTTACAAAATTAAGTGTACATATAAAACCATGTCATTCACCGAATTGCTCTTGCCTTTTAAGTCAGAGCTCTGAGCCTGTGTTTTTGATCTGTCATAGGAAGAGCTCAGTTCAGAGGGCAGTGAGCTATAACATGCTGTTTAACAGAAATCTCTTTCTAAGACAGATCTGGTTTTTGGGGATCTTGCTGGCCTCCAAATACAGCAAGTCAGAAAGTGGGGCCAGATGAGAAATCATTAAAAGGATTGTAGAGCCTTAGAGCATCTCTTGCACTGTATTTACACACAACTCTTCTCAGGGATTTTGTTGATGTCCATTTGTTTTCATGTGAGTAATAAACTGGTCCCCACTCCCTGAAGCTGTAATGAATTTTATTAGTCAGAACTCGGTGATTTGTTACAACATTTATCTAGCACAAAGTTCCCTCGAAACCCAATTTAAAGAAGTCAGTCTCTTTTTTTTTTTTCCCCCAATTAATTTTGCAGACAAATCTACTGTGGATGAGCCTGTGAAATTCACAGAATTCTACTTTACATGGAAGAATCTTACCTTCCCACCATGACTGATATCATAACCTTCCTGCTTAAATTCATGAGACCTGATGAGCATCTCTAGATTATACTTTTCAAACAGCTTTGTAGTGACATCAGGACCAAAGTAACAGCCTGCTCCTCGATACTTGTTTGGTGTACAGCCATTTTGGTTTCTTGGATCACTCCAGAGGATGTCCAGGATCTGTAAGTAGCAAACTCAGGCAAGTGAGGACTGATAGTAGGTAAAGACTGACAGGCTATGGCTTTCTAAAGTACTGGCCATAGCAAAAGCCCCACAGTACAGGGAGAAAACACCTCACTCAGAGAGTGAGCTAACCCGAGATAACACCTGAGCTAACATGCAGGTCTTGTGTTTTCTTCCTGCCTCTTAGAGGGCTTTTTTTTTTTTGGCTGAAACTTTTGTTCTGCTTTTCTTAAGACATCAAGATTTTGGATGAACTTTTTTTTCAGATTAAATATCATTTCAGCAACGTACCTCTTTTCACAGCTTAGGTTTGCAGACTTGGGCAGGTGCATCAGGAACAATACCTGGGCTATTTTAAGAAAGCAAAAGCTGCCTTCTTCGCATGTAGGTGGGTTTACCTAAACTAAGCCTGGGAGTGCCTGCTCTAAACATGACAAGAGTTGCCTTTGGCTTTATTGACTACAGTTAGCTCATGTTTCAAAACAAGATTTTACATATTAGCATTTTAGCAGGATTCTGACATGAAGGTGAGTTATCATTGTTTAATTGTAGTCAGTAGCAAATATTAGTCAAAATGTGTTTGTTTAACCCTCGCTGGACAAGGTTTGCACCAACACATTCCACTTCATGTTTGTGAACATGGCTCAGTGGATGGTTGATTAACTGGGGAAGCATCAGTTTTAGGTGTATGTGGTGGGGTGTGCCCATTAGTTAGTTTGTAGGTCAGATAGGTATCACATTTTAATGGATTTGCTGTGCAAATTAAACTTTCCAAACTGCTGCAATTTACTCGAGTACAGTATAACAAAAGCTCCATATTGGCTCTACTAGGAAATGAACAGCCAGAGGACAAAACCTTCCCACTCTGGTGCAACCAGCCTGTAGGTTTCAAGAGTTGGGCAGTTTTTTGGACTGTATCAGCATTCAGCTCCCAAAACCACAGCCAAAAAAGGGTGCTTGCTCTCACTAACAATTGCAAAGTCTGACCTGTTTAAACCAACAACCATATATGTACCAACAGATCCAACCACATGAGGGCATGCAAACACATTTCATACTGAGCAGTTTCCTCCTCCTAACGGCTAAGAAAGGAAAACACTGGGCAAATTGTACTTAAGAGGTATAAAATCACAAGCCTTTATTACCAGGCCTACAAAAAGCATCCAAAAAAACTAATAGTTGTCTAGTATATTCCCTAGAATGACTGGTCTCTTATTAAGAGACAGTTCCCTGTGACTCAAACATACTGCCTGAACAGAACATCTGTCAGTTTTGGGCAGAAAGGGTTCAGTGTCAGACTGTGTTTGGTTTCACCTACTTGCTTCCATTCCTTCAGGGTGAGACCTGGAGGCACATTTGAGTTTGAAGGCTCAGTGGAGTCCAATGAAGAGATGTCTCGTGTCATCATGGCAACAGACTGATTAGCAGTTTGTTTACTGCTTGTGAAAAATCTGTCCTTTTGGTCCTGTCTGCCTCTGACTGACTTCGGTGGCCGCAACAAAGATTTCAACTTTAAAAAAAACCAAAAAAAACAACAAACTGAAAGACTTACCAGAACCCAAAGTTGGTACAGAGATGTTGGCTGAAAGGCACATTAGTTCATGTTTCCTGTACTCAGCAAAACTCATTGAGAGTTCAACTCAATGTTGAACTCTCATAGTGTCCCGAGCTCACAGGTTTGGAGGAAGTTGCAGGTGTTTGACACTTGCAGAAATTTTGCTTTATACCTGTCAGCAACCAGCTTCTCCAGGGCTGCTCTTGTATTCTTATCCAGACACACAGACTCATTCAAGACACAATCAATCTTAAGGTCTCAGCGTACAGCAAGTATGGCCTAGGCTCAGGGATGCACTTAAGTGCCCATCTTCTTGGAAGCAAAATATACAACCATACTGTACTGAAAATGAAACTGCATTCACTACTGTTCTGACACAGCAGCATACTGTTATGTTAAATTGGCTAAAATAAATGGAATATGAGGAAGGTAACAGTGAACTTGATGAAGTGTCACATTAGGTCTTTTATTGTTAAATCAACCTCCTCCAATGTGCATGGGCATTTGATTGTTTGGAGTGGTGTGCTATCATTAACACAGACTCTCTTTTCCAGGGAGTGTCTTCTCATTTGAAATTTTCTCTTATTAGCTTATTTCCAGAACAAAACAAACTAACAAAAAACCAAACCAAACCAAAAACCACAAAAAAAACCCCCCACCACTGAAACACACACATTCCACAGCCCCACAAATTCTACTGTTCAACAAAGAAGAGGACTGAATCAAAACAAAATGCAAACCACTGGGTTATTCCCCAGTGCACTAACTGGTATTTGAGACTTGTCAGATGTCAGCTGTACCAATTAAAATACATCACTTGGCCTTGAGTGATAGTGCCCTGGGTTGTGGCCCACACAGGTCTCATTAGCAACACTCTCCTGCAGCAGCAACTTTGACCTGTTAATTCTGCATTTCACAGATACTGCATCAGAAACACACAGAGCCCAGCCTTGGTGAAAGCATGGGCAGAACTCATCTCACAGTTAAGACACCTACATCTGTAGTTAGGCACCCAGTTTTAGTGTACAGTGGTACAGCCAACAGAGCCTAGACTCCAATGATCAGAAGTATTCATGGCCCTTTTTCACATCTTTGAAAGACAGAGACAAACCTGACTGTCCTGTAAAGCATTTACTTCTGCATTAGAAAACATGAGTACAACAGAAATAGCTCTAGATTCCACAGACATTAATGACAGGGTACACTATGTTCCTTAAGCACAGGTCTTCTGTGCCATCTGAGATGCTCTACTATGTCTGTGAATTAGCATGAGGGGGGCAGATAAAAACTCAACCTAAAGGAAACTGGTGGAGACCTACAAAGAAGACTTTCTTCAGAGGCAGGCAAAAGCCAGAGATGACATCCCTATGACAGACCTATGGGGTACTTCTATGAGCAGCACTGGAGACATGTGCCTAAGAAATTATAAGAACAGGATCTCCACCAGATTGCCTGGATTTCCACTGATCACAAGCAGACATCTTGATTTCATTGTTCAAATAGAGACCAAATCCCACACCATATTCCACTGGTTTGAAAGAGTGGTGTTTGGTCACCATTTCAGAAAAAAACATGAACATTTCTCTCTTGTAAATCCCTGAAAAGCAGTAGTTTCCATTTTCTTAAGGTCAGGTCCTAAAGTTTGGTCCTTTTGGAAAGGCTCTCCCACTTGTACGACACCAAAGGAGCACCTCACAGGGGAGAATGTTGCCCACGCAAACAGATGGCAGAGGCACGGCCCCAGGACAAAAGGCACTGCTAGAAATATGTGGCTAGATTGATTTCTAAAGTGTTTAGAAATGCCTGAGAATCAAGTATTTTTCATACTTTCTGGGTAATGCATCATCCCTTCAGGAAGGTGGTATCTAAAGTGTTTTTAGCTATTTTAAAGTCAAAAGACCCATGTTATTTTACTGCAGCTAAACAATTAACTCTCAACACCTACTGAAGCTTTCCTTCCTAAACGCTGATTTTGAAGAAAAATCCGATTCATTTCCTTTCATGCATTATACAGCAACCATTTCATTTCCTCATGCAAAAATCTTTATCCCAGCATTTGTACCCCCATGTGAATATGATCTCTTACCTTATTTCTTTCAAGTTTCTTCAGGGAATTCAAATCTGTGGTGTCTGAAATCCCTCCATGTAGGACAAGAACTTTGCTATCAATTACAGTGGCAAGGGGAAGCCAGCTAAAAATATCTCGCAGAAGATGCAAAATCTGTTTACTGTGGTCCTGTAAAATATATTCTTATATTAGATCCTATTTCTGGCAGATTCTGTTGCTTTCAAGTTCAAAATTTTGCTGAAGCATCTGCTACAGTCTGTATGAACAGTTTCATCCAGGTGACAACCTGAATTGAAACACTGACAAACATGTTCTGACATTTACTTTAAAACAATTTGATTGTATAATTTAGTTTTTCTTTCACATTCACCTCTTTTTGTGTTTTTGAGTGGCCAGTGGATGTTATTTCATCCCATAGATCTCTGAGAATAAAAGGATAGCACTTAAAATTTATTTGTCGGTTACTCCACTGATACACTAAAATAATTCCAACTACATCACTAAAGTAATTCTGTGTTACATCTAAATAAACTGATTGGAAGTTTCCTTGTTTACACAGGTCTCATTTTACATGTGCAAGACTACAAAGAAAATATAGGGGAAGGAGAAGGAATCTTACCTTGTACTTCCTCGAAACTTCTCTTGCGAAGCCATATCTGAAAATAGGACAGCATCATGAACTGGTTTTCAGTATGCCTCTCCCGCATGGCTTCCTGTGCTATGGTATTTGCCAGGAGTTTGCTAGCCCCATTTTTCTCCTGCCATTCCATCTCACCTCAGTTTAAATGTCCTTTCCTCCACTCTGTCTCAAGAATTGAGTTGACTGATTTGTTTTACATACAGAGGTCAGGAACAGAATTCATCCCAATAATCATTAAGTGGCATTTTGCCAACTTTACCTTTCAGATACCAGAGAAAAACTTCAAAGAAACTGAACAGATGATTAGCAAAAATCTCCACAAAGCCTCCACAGTATTTGTCCTAAATATCATATAATCTTAGAATCATATCATGGAATGATTTGAATTGCAAGGGACCTTAGAGATCATCTGGTTTCAACTCCCCTGCCATGGGCAGGGACACCTTTCACTAAAGCAGGTTGCTCAGATCTCCATCCAACCTGGCCTTGAACATGTAACTTTCTTAGGCAGTGTTACTGTCATGTCTTTTCCCCTGCAAGGGACAAGGATTTTGAAAGGTCATTCTTCTAGCACCAAGATGCCCTTGGTGGAGAGGCATTTTCACAACACTCAGCTTTCAAATTTCCCTGGGTGCAGGACTGCTAATCAAAATGCCCAGGAAAGAGCCATTCAGAAGAATGTATCTGTGCACTTCATATCATCATATCATCACAGACTTAGTTAATTTTCTTTAGTTTATTTTGTTGTTGTTGTTGTTAATTTTCTACAACTTTGGGTGGGAATTTTCCTACCTCCTAGGTTAAGTTTATGCTTGTTTTTCAGGTTTTTTGGTTTGTGGGTTTTTTTTCTTTTTAATTAAGTGCTGAAAAAGTAAGTATTGTGAAACTGATTCTCTTATGTGGATCATTAATAGTAATTGACTATGGGCCTCTCACCCAGGTCTATGCCTGTGTTAAAACAGCACTATATTCCCTGTGGACACACCAAATGATGGAAGGGGTACAACAGGTTACCCACCAGTCAGTCACCCAAAGACTTACTGGGGTGGCTTAGAATTGTAGGAACTAGGGCTGAGGAGTTCTTCCCACATCTGTGAGATGATTTTTTCACTCCCTGGGCAGCCCTGTACCACTGAATACAAATGCCTGTATTAGAAAACAGAGTCTCAGCTGTTCCTGCAATGGGACAGACCGACCCCTCCCAGCCACTGAACCTCCAATGAGTAGAGGCTAGAATATTTATCTTCCTCTTGTATTTGAGAAGTGACATCTTAGTCTAACATTAACTGAAATATCAGCTGTAACTAAACATATGCTTTAAGTAAAATATCATCCTTCCCTCTGTTCTCCTTCCCCAATTTTGATACTCTGGAAGCTGCACTAAGCCAGCCCTCTGACTTCAATGGATTCTGATTAGGTCAGAGACAAAATATAGTTCCCATGTGTGTAATGAGGATGTTCCTTCCCCCCCTCACACATCTTGAAGATGCAAAGCTATACCTGACTACTTGATAAAATATTATTTATATTTTAGAGTGTCGCAGTGGCTAAAGTAGTATTCAAAACTCAAACATTTCTAGTGAAAGGCCAGATACTACTTGCCCTGCCATCCAAAATCTACCTCAGGTTCATGATGTAGTCTTCATGGTTTCCTCTATTCAAGAGTAAATCATTGGGGTAGAGAAGAAAAAATGCAAATAGGATTAGAAGTATTTCAATAGAATTTTCCCCTCTGTCAACATAATCACCATTAAAGACATAACGGTTTTGTTGTGAAGGCAGACCGTTCTGCAGGAAGAAAAAAAAACAATAAAAAGAATGTTTAGAGATGCTGTGATGGTATTGTAATAAGGGAAATAGCATTTAAATGAAATCATATTGCTAGAATATATGAAAAAACCTTGCATAATACAGAGATCTAAAATGTACCATTTCTTGATTTCCACTGCATAGAATAAAAACCTCCATAACAGACAACCTGTATGAACTATGAGAGAAGAGATGACCTCTCTAGTTGTTCTTACAATGCCATCTCTAATCATTTCCTCTACCTGTTAAATTAAATGGGACCAAAAGGAATATCAGACTTGTAATAAAATATGTTCTTCTGTTAATGCAACTGTTGCTGGGAAATTAAGTACTTGTAAACAGAAGGCAGTCATTCACTTTGAATGGAAGATAAGAAATCCATGAAAAATTATCTTCTGACTCAACTTTGAAGGTCCTTATGTTTCCTTACATGGTAAGAAAATGGATTTCATATATTAACATTGTTTGCAGTGTATGCTTCCAAAACTCCTGAGAAAGTCTATCGTCTATAGCATATAAAATCTTAATTTAATTCCAGTTGCTTTAATCCTAAAAGTACTACTTGAATTTTACACTCCACTTTGCCCCCATCGAAGTAAAGATATAATTGAAAGCTCACAACCCTGAGAGACCATACATACATGTATTTCTTACCTTATTTTTATTTTTTTTAAGACACAGAGAAATTATTTATTATGAATGATGACTTATCAAAAGCTAGTATTTTGAATTGATGGTATGTTTCATTAGATTAATTACCAGTGCATCAATGGGTGCCATCAGCTTGCAGAACATAGATCACCAACTATGTACCTTCATCATATCCAATCATGAGTATCAGAAATATTATTTCATCTTTGACTTGCTAAAAAAAGGAAATGTCTGTTCTCACAATTGATGTGCACAAGAATTATGAATAGAACATGTGTAAAATCACATTTTAACTGTGGAAGCCACTCCTAACAGGTTTGGAAGCATCGCAAGACATCCCACTTCTTGAAGATACCTACTGTGTCAGTGTCGAGAATTTCTTATGACATTCCCTTGTGTACTGCCTCAGCAGGTTTACTGCAGGATGCATGATTTGACCAAGGACTCAATAAAATGTTTACTTTGAATCCACAAGGTAGTCCCAATCAGTTTCCTGTGCTGTTATGTCAGGATGCAGTAGTGAACCCTGGTCTCTCACTCCTCACTGCTGCTAATACAGCTTCCTTGGATTTTGGTGCAGCTTATCCTGAGCCCCTTGCAGGTTAGCTTAGAAGTGGCCTGTGGTTGCTCACAGGAGTGACAATGTATGAGACTCTGCTAATGCAGTGGGTTGTAATGGCTTTAAAAAAGAAAGGATGGATTTCAGGAGTGGAACAGACAGAAGAAACTCAGCAGCAGGTTCTGTAAAGATGAATTAAAAAAAGCTTTGCCTTAAAACCAGTAGAAATGTGAATCCCCAGTAGATTGTCAGTGTACATGCAACTACTCTGCAGCTGCAATCCTCATGAAAAGACAGATCTACTGAAGCACTCTCCAGTCTCTATCATCCTTTTGGAAAAGCTAACACACACAATTTTGGTTTTTAACAAGTTTGTTTGTGACTTCCAGTTACAATGTGACATTTTAGTTTTGTTCCATACTCATGCAAAGTTTTTATTTCCTTTTCTGAGGTTTTGACCAATAATAAGAGCAAAGCTGAATTAAAGGCCATTGCAGCCTCTGACATGTCAGAGAGGCAAACAAGGCCCTCTAATGATTAGCTGCTGGGCATCATTACTGTATCTCCTGGGTTAGTGATTAATTATCTAACGTCCCTTTGTTGTTGGCATTTTCTACAGCTTCAGGCTATTTCTATCCATAGCAGCCATTTAACAATCTAACTTTGCAATACATAATGTAAAATTGAAGCATTTCAAGGAATTTCAGGAAATCCTGTAATTTAATGGAGATTAATGCAGGGACTGAATGAACATCACAAACTGGCTATTGAGAAAGAAAAGCAATTATCTTAACTTCACCCAAACCAAGTTTAATAATTATACACAATCTACAGCATTGTACGAATAAGCTGCAGATTGCCATCTCTGTGTGTTGCTGTTGATGGTTTGTAGACTTCCTGTGACAAGCCCCATGTTCAAGGTGCCTGGTCTGCATGCAGGCCTCCAAAATCCATTTCAGCTCTGCACAGCTCTGTGCAGACTGAGATCACTACACTCCTCATGGCACTGTTTGGGATTGCACCCTCTTGTTTAAGGTTATGGTTGGTTCATGCCAACTCAGAGGATGAAATCCCTTCCAACTGAAACAGAGTTAGGGATGGAGAAAACAAATGGATCCCAGAAGGTGACTGGGTTCACTGCTCATCAGAGTAAACTGCTCAGAGGGGATAGAAAATACTGTGCCATTTAATTTGCTTCTAAGTAACTAAGTAGCTGTATCATGTGCCCTCTATATTCTCAACCACTTTGAAATGACAAAATATTTGTCCATTTTATTCAGTTTGGTGGAAGGACTCCCTTAGAAGTTTAACAGAGAACAACTGCATTTTATCTCTAGTCCCTGAAGTCAGTGGGATTTTTGATTCTGAATTTACTGAAGTCAGAATTAGAGTTGCTTAGAGTTTTTTTTCTCTTTATAACATCCATTAGAGAGGGGGAAAACACCATCATCTCTTTACTCCAAAAGACTAAAATGCAGGCTGATTGCAGTTTTACATATTAACTATTTAACTATCTGAGCATTTATCTTCAAAATAGTTATTTTTCCCATTCCAGGTTCTGTGTATGAAACCAATATGTATCATACTCTTATTCTAGTTTCAAAAAGAGAGCTTGACTAATTAAAGGAACAGCTAAAGACTGCAAGCCAAAGATCAGCTAGACATAGTTGATTAATAAGAAAAGTAGAACACTGTAAAAAGTCTAATTATACTTCAACTATACTTCAACAGGGTTCAGGTATGCAAAACAATCAAGTTTCCATTCAACAAGTGTCAGATGAAGTGTAACAAAGTTGGAAGCAGGGGGAGAATTACATCATTTAAACACCTGGTTTAGCTCACTTCAATCTCCATTCAGTGCAGATGAATGTATAAGGATCAGACACAAACCTTTCCCCCCAGAAAGCTCAAATCAAAGACAGTATCTGCTAAATGAAAGGTGGTGATTCGTGCTGAAGATAAATGTGAAACTAAATACACAATATTTCCTGCATCTTCAGTTAAATATACAATTGTGGAAGAGATAGCCTGAAGCTTAATTTTTTTCATATCAGTAAAACAGAGCTATGCTTTTTTAACATGAAAAGTAGGATATGTAAAGAGTGCCCAAAGTATTTCTGTTTTGTGAAGACTATGTGATTGCTTCCAAGGTTTAAAAAGATTTTAAACAGCACTTTTCCTGTTAAAAACAAAAACACAAATAAAGAAACAACAAAAACCCCCACCAAACCTTCAGGTATCAGTGGAAGGCCTAAATGACAGTTTCTGCATTTTTTCTGGAGAGTCAAAATTACCCATGGTGTAGTGTTACATCAGGAACTAAGTTAGCTCCTGATTTTAGCAGAATTTAGTCAATGTGGAATTTAAAACAGTGCCAGAACTTTAGAGACACTGTAAGAAGCCCTTTTAAGTTTTGGCTCATGCTCCAATTCAGCATTTAGGAAAATAACTATCTCTTAGATCTTCTCCTTCACAGAGGGCAGGGGGATACAGAGATGGAAAAGCTATGACAAAGACACCAAATTGTTCCAGGATTTCTGTGTGTGGTGTGTGCACACCTCATTGGTCTATCATAGAACTGTCTACAGTTCAACAACAAAACCAAAAGACATAAATATGTGTTCTTAACATCAAGTCATAAAGAGAAAATGCTACATCTCAGAGTACCTACTTACCTTGTAGAATATCATCAAAAGATCATCCAGGCTTCCATGCAGATCTCCTACAGGGAAAAAAAAAATTTTTTTTTCCATTTTCTCACAGAGGAGGAAGAAACTGGATTTATGAAACTGGAATAAGTTAGTCCTAACAAGTTCTCCCCCACGTGTTCCTTACGTATATGAAAGCAAAAAAAAGGTCACTAAAAGACATTTTGAAATATGATAGACCTTTACATACCAATGGGTTTAAATTACTAAGTAGCCCTCAATGTACTGCACAACTGAACCTCTCTTTCAGGAACAGGTTTTGATTCTGGCTGGTAGAATTTGATGGAGAGTGTCAAGAACTGGCTATGTCATTATGCCTCAGGGCTAAGGCCACAGGAATGACAGATTTGGCCCTTTCCAAGGGGTTTGTTTGGAAAAGGCAGGGGGATTTCATCCCAACAAAAGGGATCACTGCAGCACAGATCCCCTTTGCACAGGACTGAATTTCATGTTCACAGCTCATGAAATTGAGCTCTGTGACTCACTCTCACGAATCCAGAGAATGTTTTCAAAACCTTTCTTGTGATAATATGCTTTCATCACCAAAGATTAAGAAAAGAGAAGTGACATTTTTGCCCTGTCTACGCATTTTCTGTGCAACTTTTGATTGTAAGCTTGCTGAATTCATTCTAAGGGATCCTTCAAGTTATGACAGACATTCATCACATATGTGGATGCAACATTTCAGGCATATATTTAATCTACATTATTAATTTCAAATGAAAAGAAAATGGAGAGAGGGATACCTTATTTTAAGAAAATCAACATTTTGGACCAATTATGCTTTAAACATGGTCATCCATCCTTCTGCAGAGGATCTTTCTGGTTACAAAAGTTTTTAGTTTCAGTACAGGAAAAGGATCCCTTTAGATGCTGCTTACATAATGCAAATGCAATACAAACATGAAGAGGTATGTTTGCTTAACAAGAACACATTGTGAACAAGTATGAATCTGTGTTTCCTTGGTTTGGAGAGGGGTGATGTTGGTTTGGTTAACAAATTGTTGTTTACACAAGATCTCATTTAAACAAACCCTTTCCTGGCAATCAAAATAGGTCCATAACCACATTTTAAAAAACATTATTTGTTCTGCATGTGTCACAGTACCCTGCCTTATACCACTTTAATATTACACACAGCACACACTGATAGCTGTCAAGAGTTATGTCACCATTATTGTTCTGCTTTGTAGCTGCTGTGTTCTGTGGCAACTCAGGATACTGTATCCCATTATCCATCATTTACAAAAGAGTAGCAAAATAGATGGGCAATAAGCTCTTAGTTTTTTACTGAGTGACATATCACATCACTCTGTTAAGACTAATTTGTTGGTTGTATAAAGACTGATCCATCCTCTTGGGTCTCCTTAGAAATAAGGGTTTATTATAATTTGAGGGTTATATATAATTTATTCTTGATAGTCATGCTGTCAATGAAAGGTCTTGTTTGCCACCCATATTAAGCCCTCATTAAAATCATTACCAAGTAACTTATGATGGTATGATCTTTTTCTGAGCGAGAGGAGAAAGAGGTGAGACTTGCAGTGATCAAACTAATTGCTGGCATTTTAGAGGTGGAAGTGCAGGAGTATTTAAGCTACACTGCAGTGTTGGCTGAATTAATACTGACTCATTCAGAAGTGTTAAACCAGAAAAGGAAAGAGGAGGTGAGGGACTTTCTTAAAATATACTTAGTATGACTCAGGAACTGTGTTTGTTTGTTTGTTCCAATTTATGCATTTTTGTGGGGGAACAAGCAAACAAACAAAGGCATCAAAAATTTCTTGTAATGGCAAAATTTGGAAATATCTATATCATTCTCTAACTGCTTAGAATATCAACCCATAGCCCAAAGCATTTATCTTCTCTGGCACCTTACCACAGATAGTTATCTCCTTGGAGTAGGAAGTTGAAAGACTGTTGATATTTGGCATCAACCTTAGAAGTTTTCTAGTTTCAGAGAGCAGCTGCAGGACATAGTGGGCATGAAGCAGCTGTGAGGAAAAAAAAAGTATGTAGAAAAGGAAGACTCCTTAGAATTAGCAATAGGTTGCTCTGCTTTCTTAATATCAGACATGTATTGCCGAGATTATTTATACTGCAGATCTCCAAACATGATTACAGGCTGTAGGGCTTAGTGCTTTGCCTTCCATTCCCCATGAATGGATATAAAGCCCTTAACAAACTTGCTTTACATGTCTTCTCATTTTATTTATAGTGTACTCTTTCAACAGAGATCTGAGGAATTTTGGTAGAGGAGACAGATGAGCTACAGACTGACTTTTCAATATTCAGATTTTTAAAGCAAACAAAAAAGGCCAATTACATACAATAATTTCCTTAATAAAATGCCAATCATAGTGAAAAAAGGGAGACCAGACAGTAAGGTGAAGTCTGGGTGTGTTCATTTATCATGTGCTTTATATTTGATACTTTTACAATCAGCCTCCACAGAAAATTACAGGAAAAAAAGGTATTATTATTTAGCAAATTAAAAAGCAAGATATACTCTTATCCCCTATATACATATTGTTATATTGCTACAGACAAACAAGCATAAGTTCAAACTAGGCTGTGCCTCCCTGTTCCACTCTCATCTTGTAAGTGGGCAGTTAAAGGGCTTGCCCAGTAATACAAAGAATCATGAAAAGCCTTCTCAGTGCCTTAGAAGCTGCAGACAGGAAACTCTGGAGATTTGTGCTATCACTCTTTTCTGCTACATTAGCAATGCTTTATGGTCACTCAACTATTATGGTGGAGTCTTGCTCACTGGAATGAGGTGATTAACCCTCACACCTCAATGCCTCTAAAAAGAATGAGGTGGGAGACAAAAGAAAGAGGATCAAGCAAGGAGCCCTTTTAACCCGGAAAAAGATGATATTTTTTGTGTTAGCTTAGGACACTTTCCCCAGTCCTCCACTCTCACCCCTGCCTCACAGCTGCTAAAGGTTCCCATTTCAATTCTGTAGTCCCTACTTCATCCCTAGTGCTGGATCTGATGGTCAGGCAGCAAAGTAGTGAGTTAACTCTCGGGACTGGTCTGGCCAAGAACTCTCTGTTTTTATTTTATTGTGTAAGCTTCCAGCCAGATCAGTTTCCCAAGACAGTTCACCACGCACCTGTATGATCACACGGGGCCAGCAGGAAAGGGTAATGGGGTGTAAAGGAAGGTTGAAATATCTCTTTGGGTACCAATTTAGCCTTAAAATGGATTATGGAGCTACAACTTGACAGAGATGAAAATAAGTAACAAGAAATCAAGCTAGTTGCAATTTACCTGGTCATTCCTGAAAGCCTGAAGAAGAGTATCGGCATCTCCAGCAGAAAGGGGGAATGAGAGTCGTGGTCCATAATAAGAGTCTGGAACATCAATCTCCTTTTCAAATTCTGTTAAATTTAAATCTATATCCAACCCCTCAGGAACCCCAGGGCTGACGGAAGTGGAAGAATCTGGAACAAAAGGGAAGAAAAACAAAAAAGGAGAAACTCTACCAGTCCCCATAGATCTGTAACAGCATGACCAGAACTGGTTGAATATAAACTGCTTTAATTGCTGCAGTATTACACTGGCTCATTCCTGCCTTGTACAGTGGAAGAGCTCCAGGTCTTCCCAGATAGTTTCACAATACTAAAACCAACCAATTCAACACTCCAAAAACAACAAGAAACAAAACAAAAAACCAAACCAAACAACAAAACCAAACAACAAAAAAAACCCCAAACAACCAAAGCAACCAAATCAAATGAAAAAACAGGCAAAAACTCTGTTCCAACAGCCAACAGCTGTGATCAAGGCACAAAACATTCTGCACTGAAGTTGTGGAGCAGTCTGTTTTCACAGGTAATGAGAACCATCGCCTGTTACAGACTTCCTTCTCCTTTCCCCCTGAAGCAAGGAGAAAAAAAAGTCATGGCTGATCATTCAATGATCATTATCTGTTTAAAGTTCAATATTGACTTTTAATACAGGTTTTGAAGGTTCAGTTCTATTACTGTATTTTCTAAGTAAAATGTTTAGACTAAATACCAGCATGCTATGAAAGTGTGGATTCATATCTCACTAGATTTGTGTTGAATCAACTATATTGACTCTGTGTGTGTGTCAGGAGAGGGGCCTTGGTCAGGCCTGCAGCCTCACAGCAGGATCAGGAGGCACACGGCCCAACACAGTGGCCTGGAGGGCACATGACTTGGGAGTGGTTCAGCTGTCAACCAAAGACATGCCTGGTAGCCCACCCACACCACTCTCCCTGGGGCCTTTGACTGGCTGCACCATGCCTCACTCTGGCCTGGAGGGCACTGAGGGATCAACGACCCACACATCCCACCTGGGAGGGGTGGCCACACCACTTAAATAAGAGCAACACATCAACTCCTTTTTTGCCTTCCTTGTGGGACCTACCATTGCCATGTGACTTCCACAGAATCCTCTGGTGATAGCTATCTAATTTTCTTCTTCTAGTCTCTTCTTCCTTCTTTATGCTTTTAGTCTCTCTTTCTTTTCTTTTCTTTAAAACCAATGGGTTACTGATTGCTTTGTTTGGAAGGTGGGTTTGCAGATCATGTTTTTGCTGGGTGCTTTTCGTGGAATGCATCTGCCTTGGTTCTATGTTACCCTTCCTTTTGCCAAAAAGCTTATTTTCTCATTAAATTAAAGGAAATTCTCTTAGGAAAACATTTGTAGCTCCCTTTACATGATTCAATGAATCAAAGAACCAAAGGCTTTGCAAGAGTATGGGAGGGTGAAATCTCTTAAATATAAGTAAACTGCCTGGGCAGTATGTGGCTTAGACATGGGGTGTTGCACATGTCAGGGATTATTTTAAGAGTCACCAATAGAATTCTATCTATTCACACTGGATTGCCAAGCATTCCTTGCCGATGCAAGCAGGAAACAATTCCAGCTTTTACCTAGCTGCCATAAAACCACTGGATGAGACAAAGTAAATGAAAACTGAGTGGTGAAAGTAGAGCATAGTTCCTAACTTTCCTGGAATAGGGAGAAAGCAGGAACACTGCTAATTTCTTCAATCCAATATTTTCTTGACATACCCTAAAAATGTATCTGAGTGAACAGCAGATTTCAGTGTTTTCTTCTTGCAGATTTTTTTAATCAGATATTATTCTAAAGGAGAGAACCAGACCCTAGAGGAAAGTGTTCTAGCAGCTGCTGTTGCAGAGTTGCTTTTGTGAGAGGACTGTTGCAAACTCTTTTTGCTGGGCTACAGGTATGTTTTATGCAACCTTGAATTCATGCAACTGGAAATAAAAATATATTATGTATTGCTGGAGGAATACCTGTAGCTGTGACTCAAAACTTACATCAGCCAAAACCAGAATGTGGCCTCATAAATTATGAGATTCATAAAGGCTCACTTGTCTTGCAACTGAACAAAATCCATACTAAATAAATAAATATAAACACACTTTGGATTAAAAAACCCCACCTTTATATCAGCACTTCTGCTGTGAGCTGATTAGCACAGTGCTAATGTAACGTTATACTCGTCCATGTAAATGGATTAAGCGCAAAGTAACAGGAGGGTGCTCAGGGCTCGCTCCTCCACCAAGTACAGTTTGATTTACAGTCTTCCACCACAGTTACAGCTTTGTCTGGTCACATACCAGAACGTCACCTATGGACTGAAATTTCTGGTTCACACATAGTGATCAGCCAGGCACATTTGTTCCAATTCTTGTTCTAGCTCTACCAGCAGGTCTATGGACAGCATCCCCCTCTGCACCCTATTCTCTAGGAGTGGGTGGCTGCAGATCACAGATCCAACTCCTCAGACCACCTAGATTCCTCATTTCTTGCCTGTTCTAGCCAGAGTCTCTCCTCATCTGGCATGACTCTTTCAGAGTCAATGGTCTTCTCAGTATTTCAGGCCAGGCAGACACCTGCCCATGCATGCTCCTACTCCTGCCTTCCCTTCCTGCATGCAGCAGTCTATCCATCACTTTACCCTTGCTCGTGAACTTGCCTTCCTCTCAGTTTTGCTTCCATTTTGGCATATGCTCAGGATGGGAAACTCAATCTCCTTCCCTGTAGGGTGTATCGCTGCAAAGTACACCCCATTTTCCACTTTTGGATGAGTTGTCCAAAGCCTGTCACAGTTGTTACCCTTAGAGTGCATTTATATCTCAGGTAGTCTTTCAGCTGATTTTAAGGCTTCTTCCTGCACAAGATGACTATCTCATCTCAGAGCAGTCAATAATGGATAACCTAATGCAAACTGGGCATTAGCACACTGGCCAACAAGTACCCCAGCTCACCACATGCTCCATGAAGGACTAATTCTGAAGGATTCACAGAATATGCTGAGTTGGAAGAGATCCACAAGGATCATTGAGTCCAACTTAGATCTGCACAGGACCAGCCTCAAGGATCACACCACATGCTAAGAGTGTTGTTCAAACACTTCTTGAACTCTTTCAGGCTTGGTGCTGTGACTACTTCCCTGGGGAGCCTGTTACAGTACCCAACCACCCTCTGAGTGAAGAACCTTTTTCTAATATCTAACCTAAACCTTCCCTGACACAATTTCAGGCATTAGCCCTCTCATTTTAGTGTTCTAGTCTCACAGAATCTCACAGAATTAACAAGGTTGGAAAAGACCATAGAGATCATCAAGTCCAACCTACTACCTAACTTATCAACCTACCCAACACCAACCCATTATTTAAACCATCTAAACCATGTTGCTAAGTACACCATCCAACCTTTCCTTAAACACATTCAGGGATGGTGACTCCACCACCTCCCTGGGCAGCCCATTNCACTACTGGATTCAGCCCATCTATCCCACCTGTCAAGGTCCCTCTGCAGAGCCCTGCTACCCTCTAACAGATCGACACTTATTCCAAGCTTAGTGTCATCTGCAAACTTACTAATGAGGGACTCCATCCCTTCATCCAGATCATCAATAAAGATATTGAACAAAACCGGCCCCAACACTGAACCCTGAGGAACCCCACTAGTGACTGGTCTCCAACTGGATGTGACACCATTCACCATTACTCTCTGAAATTGGTTATCCACCCAGTTCTCAACCCAGCGCAGAGTAAACCTGTCTAAGCCACAAGCCACCAGTTTCACCAGGAGTTTACAATGGGAGATGGTATCAAAGGCTTTGCTAAAATCTAGGTACACTACATCTACAGACTTTCCCGCATCGATCAGATGAGTTATCTGATCATAAAAGGAAATCAGATTGTTCAGGCAGGACCTTCCCCTCCTGAATCCATGTTGACAATGTAGTCAAAGCTGTCAAAGCTCTTCCAGTTCTTATTGATATCCAGGGATGAAAATTCTAGTTCAGGCACATGTGTCAAGACAGAATGAAACACCCTCTGCCAGCATCTGCATCTCTCCACTGACTACAGGGAGCACAGGCTAGGACATACTCATTATTAGAGTAACAGTGAATCAACTACTTCCGTGGCTCTAAAACCAGTTCTCTGTTCTACCACCATCTGTGTGCCTTCAGATCAACCACTGGGGTACCTGAGAGCACCTCTGACTCCTGAGAAGTGCTCTTCCACATGCCAGATACTGATCCACAGCCATCAGGTCAAAGCCAAATGGACCTTAAACCTACAAAGAGGATGATGTTTTCTATAACACTCCAAACATTTATTCCTTCACTCCATTCCTAGTGCTATAAACTGCAAGCAGCTGTAACTTACTCCAACTGCAAGAATCACTCTATGCAAAGGTCTTGGAAGGGTGTTAAAGCTGTAAGGGAGGCATCATGAGGAATGAAACTGAAGAAAACAACAATTTTTTTTTGTTCCCCTTTGAAGAAAGGCTCCAGGAGGTGTGGTTCCTACCCTGGTGACCTTGAGAGGTACAGCCAGTGGTGCCAAGATTCCCAGTCCCAGCATTTTTTCTGGTATGTGTTTACAGCCCTCTCATTCTCAATGTGCCCATGAGAGCAAGTAAATGGGTCACCTTTTGCTGTAAAGGCGCTTTCCAGTTTTCCCTGATCAGGGAACTTTCCACTGAAAGGCTGAGTAGGTATGAAGAGTTTTTTTCAGGAAAGGAGGGAGAAATGTGTAAGGCAGAAAACGTTTTTATTCTTACTTCCCACAAACCCTTGAAAAATAGCCTTTAATAAGAAGCAGAACAAGAACAAGACATTCAGCTATATAATATCCCAATCACAAACTACACTGGCATCTTAAGGAAAAAATGAGACAATGAAAAAAGCTTTAGGGTATAACAGATAAACAATCACATCAAAAGCGCTACTGTGTTAATGAGATGGTGGCTGCTTTCTCTTTTTGAAAAACATAATCTGAAAAAAGATTAAAAAGAGAAAAGTGACAAGATGAATACTGGAGACTGAGTGGTTTATAATGTAAGGAAAAACCACAGATCACAAAATTTTCAGGTAGCTTTCTTATCACATACTGAGAACAGGCAACCTATTCTCTGGTAAGAATATTATACTACCTTCTTGGAGATGGCTTTTGACCCACATGCTATCACTCTAATTTAAATGAGAGTATGCTGATGGGAAAAAAAACCCCAAAAAACAGAGAATTGTGAAGTTTAGAAAAGGCTTGGGAATAGCAAAGTCAATTTGAACCCTCTCTGCTTGTTATGTTTATTTCATTGTGGTTCATATCTGAAGATGGTGATTCAGCAGAAGTGGAAGCAGTTCATTAAGAATCACTCTATTCAGCATTGATGTTGTTTACATCTCATGGGTGCTGCAAAGGTCACTTCTAGAGGCAAGCAATCAAGAGCTTGAAGTAAAGAATGCACACAGCCAGTAGTTGGACAACATCAACCACAACCCACACAAAACAATTCGATATGCGATTGCTCAAAAGAAAAATCTAAGTCAGCTCCTTTGCATAGGCAGCCTTGCCCATATCTCTATTAAACACACACCTTGCAGAATTTTTCTGTTTCACTTTGGGTTCTGGTATCTGTAACATGGGCGTATCTGCAAAAAAAAAAAAAAAACAAACCAAGACAAAAATAAAGCCTTTGGAGCAGTTATCAAGTATTAATAATATCGGTCCTGACAGATGAAAGTTTTCAGCAAGCAAGACAAAGGGACGCTTTACCATAAACCCTACACTTTGTCATGTGTTTCAGCCTTAACCATCTGCAATTCCCAATATCTGCAAGACCAAGAAACAGGTCATCTGTGCAGTGGTGACAAGGGGCAGCCCAGAGTACCTTCTGTCTGTACCTACCTCCCTGTGCACAGGTGAGGCTTGGATCTCCACCTGCCCATGAACAGCCCATGCATGTAGCAGTGTGCCCTGCACCAACCATGTCCTGAGCCATAGCAAGTCACCTGAGGCACCTCACCTTTGTTCCTTCTGTCAGTAGAAACAGTTAATAAAGGTGGATAAATCACATCGACAACAAGCAGCTGTAAAATTCCATTTTAATATTATAATGAAAATAGAGATTAACACTATTTTTCCAACTCTCAGACCTAGCATTACTATTTCTTTCCCACTTAGGTAGAGAAACTGAACAGAGGTGAACTATCAGCATGAAGAAATAGATGAAGTGAGCAGTGTCTGATTTTCTGAAAGTTTCTTCAATTTCTTCCCAGGAACTTAAATGACTAAAGAAGATATTTTTGCAGAATACAGCAGTAATGGAAAAAACTAAACAAAGGAAGAACTATTGTGTCATCTGCCTTGATGGTGGAGCAATGTTCAAATGTAATTTATTTTTCTGGAGAGCACAGAAAGCATTAGGCACTCTAAAGTATTTAAGAGACAAAAATGGCCATTTCTACTGGTTGCCATTAGAACACTGAACCACTTATGGTTTTGATGATTGTTTTATTCTGCTATCAAAGTATGTTGTACAAATTTTAATTGGAATAATCTGTGGCTGGACCAGATGAACGAGAAAGGACATTCTCTTGTAATGCAATAAGAAGGGGACAGTCTCATTTTTAACTCCTCTGGGATTAGAACTATTTTGAATTTATTCAGGGAAGTCATGTTTGTTTTCTGGACTTAGGAATCACTTTCAGTCTGTCCTTCTGTTGAGCTTGACCTTAAAAGTAAGTTTTATTGAAGGATTCCAAAATACTTCAAAAATTAAATGTTATACTTTGAATAACTGAATTTTAATCGAGATGGTTTCTAAAGATTTATCTGCAACATCTTCAATTTATTTAATTTCATTCACATACTGGTACATGTTTTGCAGTGAAATCCAAAACAAATTAAATAAAATGTCTTCCAGAACTGCTGAAACCACACCAAACCAATCAAACAAACAAAAAAAAGCAAGCAACCTCCTTGATTACACCTGCCCTAAGCGAACTGAACACAGTCTTTCTGAATAACTACATCCCATAGTTTAAGAAAATATGCATAGGAAACTGAAAAACTGGAGTCCATAGGACTACCATGAGAACAGCAGAAGAGCAGTAACGTATAAGAAAGGAGTCTGAGCACCTCTGAGTATTCTCATAAGGAAAACTGGTACCTGTTCTGAGTTACATCTTCACTCACTGAGTAGATATTAAGCTGTGTCAACACTAAGAGGATCAATTTCATTTTACAGTATTTTGGAAATCAGATCTCAACCCCACCACGTGTCATAGGCTGCAAACATCACATTCAAAATTAACTTTCCTCACATCAGGTTTTTCAAACAGAATCTCCGCATTGCTTTTACATTTATCCTTACCCGAATCAGGACTTGTACAGTGATCCAGCATGAATGTAAAAAACTTGGATAGCTGAGTAACAAAAAAAAAAAAAAAGAGCAAATAACTGATCAGTTTAGGAGATCCAACAAGCATTAACATTCTCTACTCAATTTCTAGCAATTTCCCATTTAGGGAGATTTAAGACACTACTGTATGTTCCCATAGCATCAGCCTGCAAAAATGACACAACTTGTGTCCTACTACAAAAATAGCTCTCTCCCTTTCCTTCCTTGCTATGAATTCACAGATTGACACTGTATGAATACATAAAATGTTCCAGGGCTATATCAGACTGCTGACATTTTTGGGTGTAATTCAACTTGCCCATCACCCAGATTATTTACCCAGACTTCCTTCATAGTCTATAGAAAGCACACGCTACAATGCATTGAACTGCCTTTAGACACAGATGCTAGGTTGAATACAAAGGCCTAGATGTTCCTACTCTCCTGTATTGACCCTAAAGGAAACCTGGGCTCACATACTGAGACACTGATATCTCTGTTGCACATATACTGCCTCACAGACACAGTTCAGATCACCCACAGAGGGACGACCTGCAGTCACTGACTAATAGAGCTACTTTACAGGAACCTCTAACCTAGATATGGTTGTATGGGCAGAATGGTGCCCTGATGTGTGTGTGTGTATATATATGTGTATGTGTGTATATATATGTGTATGTGTGTGTGTATATATATATATACACACATAGGTATACACGAGTGTAGGTGTATGTGCACACACAACTTCGTTCACATGTGAGGCAGGGAAGTGGTTTCATTAATCAGGACCCAGCATTGTAGGAAGAATTAACCACATACCCATTTTGTTTGTGCAGCCTCAGTCCTTTGGGGATAACATAACTGCTTGTACAGGAAGAATGGAAGATTACAAACCTGTAGTTGATCTTGCTCATCAGCATATTCGATTGACCGAAAGATACTCAGAGAATAGAGGCGCCTCATCTCTATCCGGGCCATTGTAGCGCGGTACCAGTTCTGGATGAGGATGGCAGCTCTAATGACTGTCAAAACAGAAGGCAGTGCAGTATACATGGGTGCAGTGTAATCTACAATGAAAACATGCATGCTGCCTTTGCAGAATTTTGCAGACAGAAAACAGATTCAGTCCATTGTGCAGAGTCAACGATAAGATGAAACCCTGTAAAAGTGAGACTGAAAAACTGTATCCTAATAATACATGATGCCTTTACTGTTTCAGACAAGGATCCCAAACTAGCTGACTTGCTCAGGCCTATATTGCTACTAAGCTTCCCCATTTCATTGTCCTGAAGACAGTACCCATGTAAGAAATCATGTTCAGCTGATGGTCAGTATGTGCATTCTGGGAAGGTGAGGAAAGGAAGAAGAGCCTACCAACAGAATGTATTTCTCTATCAAGCTGCAGTAAAAAGCTTCAGATTTTGCAAGTTGTAACATGAACCACACAATGACAGCATTCGCAACAGCCTCTTCTATAACAAAGTTTGCTCCTGCACAGCTGTATCAGCAAGCCATCAAAATTCACACCCTAGGATGAAATGTTGTATTGAAGGGCAGAATATGAACTTTAAATAAACAAGCCAAAAGGTATGCAGGTATATTTTTGTCTACCTTGGTGAACAAAGGAACACTTACCCCAAGGATTCAATAAAACTTGTCAGAAGACCATTTTTAACTATGTGCTGAATACACATTCCAGTCAGCACTTTAAGAATTTGTGTCTACTATTGTCTCAGTCTAGAAAACTGCTGGAAACTTCACTGAGTGACAATCACCAAAACTGCAGCATGGAGGAAAAAGCCTCTTGCCTACAGACCCCATTCATGCCACAAAGAGATCACATTCCTTTAGCTGCTCAGATTGAAGTTTATTATGCTGAACAACATCTAGTGGCACAAATAGGTCCTGGGGTAGGCACTGTACAGTGGGGAGAGCTCCTCACACATATGTCAAGCAGTTAGTGGTGTGTGAACAGTGGCCACCAGCAAGAGCTGGGCAGGAGGACGGGAGCTCCAGGAGCTAATCCCCACTTGATCCCTCCCCATCATGATGACAAATCTCTCTTTCTACTCCTTGTACCCAAAGGGCAGCAGCTCTAAGGAGACAGAGCAAGAAATGTGGGTGGCAAGAGGAAAGGCAGGCAGGCAGGCATGCCATTGTCATTACAGGTGATCACTGCAGCTCCAATAGGCCTGGAGGGAGGAGTGAAGTCTGGAGAAGGTGTGCTTGGCCTGAAATAACCATGAGCTTGGGAGAGAAGGAACAGATGAGCTCAGCAGAAACTTCTGCTTCAGAGAGCTCTGACTCTCTAGTGTTTTAAGGGTGCTGATCCAGAAAGATCAACTAAATTTGAGAAAAGCATTCCTTTGATCAATCGTTAACTGTTTTCTTAAGATTAGCTCAAAGAGGAATAAATGCACATTTCAGATACTTAGGGCATAGGAAAGTATGGATTTATCATCCAGAGGAGGACACTTCTGTATTTTGCTATACAAAATTAGAACAAAATACAAGTACTGCCTTGAAGATCAAGCAGCTGAAATAATAGCAAATTCAAATCTAGTAATTTGTCTAAATTGTGGTCGAAAGGGGACACTGTATCTACTAACAAGGACAGTAGAGAGGCATTACATACACCTGTGCAATGCAACCACATCACCACCATGATGTTCTTGCCTGGCAACAAAAAATAGAGAGTATGGTATACTCAAGAGATGTCACATTTACTCACTAAGAGTTGAACACAATTTTTTCTTGACTCGTTCCTTACCTTTTTTCCTCCACTTCTTTTTCTCTATACTCTCAACAGGGTACTAGTAAATAAGTAGACAGGACCAGAAATATCAAGCTTTTGTCTCTAGCCCTGCAGCTAACATCTCACCTCAAAGACATTCCTAAGGAACTCACCACTGCTATTGCTCAACACAGGACACAGGAAAAAGTCTTTATGCTTCTGATCTTGGGAGAACAAGTAAAAGCAGCTGCAGGTCAACTCTGTCAAAGGTACAAGGACCAAAGGAATAAACTGATGATTGCTCCCAAGAACTAGAGCTCATTTCTGAGCAGATGAAGAGGATCAGGAGAAGTATAGAAACTAAACCAACACTTGGACACAATCACCACTACACAGAACTGAACTCATGAAAAACATAAAAAGAGGAAACTAAGCCCAACACTAATGTCTTAACATGAATATGCTTCTATTTTATTACAGTTGCCAAAATGAAGAGTTAATACTGAAAACCAAACCAAACCAAGAAATAACAAATAACAATTCATACTAACACTTTTTCTCTCTGCAAAACAGTAAAGAAAAGCTCTGTACTAGAGGGATAACAGTTTACACTAATCAATTATTGTAACTGATCACAAATACCAGGAATTTTGAGACTAGGATGAGTGAAACCCCTGAGTGAGAATGATTTTTTTCTTAAACCGATAGTTATGGAAGTAAAGGGCAACCTCAGTGGAAAAGTGATTCTATTAATAAATGTATAACATTACGGAAGCCTTATTATAAAAATGCTTACAGATGCCATAATGACACATTGTTTGTTTATTTTACATTCTAGTTAAAGTGGTAGTTTTCTAGTCCAGACAAGACCCAAATCAGTAAAGACTCCCAACCTATAAATATCACATCCATCCCAGAAAAATCCTCCTGTCTGAAGTAAATGTGATCTTTATATGGCTGACAGCATTCTTCATACCTTACATAAACTCTGCGATCTCTCTTTTCTGTCCTTTCTGGAATCCCACACCCCTACAGACCTGAAAGCCTGACACATCACAGCAAGGCTGTCACCAACATTTTTGTTTAGAAGAGTCCCTAAGAGCAAAGCACAGTCACCAGCACAGAAACTGATTTCCAGCATCAGAGCCATTAAACTTCCCATTAAAGCCCCCCCTGGGTTGCTTAATGGTCCTGAGCACTTAACATGGCAGAGTTCCACTGGTATCACATAAGACAGAGAGATATCAATCAGTGTTGTTAATGTTGCAAATCTAACAGAATATTTCATGTCTTTTTTTTTTTTAATTGTACTTATTACAGTGCTGTTATTCCCAGAACTGAATCAGAACATGATTTTCACACTAGGCTAAACTGCACCTGTAAAGGAAATTGTTATCAGTTGCAGAAGGTCTCTACACCAGCAAGTACCTATTAAATTTATGTTACTGATGCATTAGAGGGTTGTACAGTCTTTGGCTGCAGACAGAATGGTGGTTCACCATCACTTGACTACAGCTGAAGTACAGAAAGAAAACCATTCAGCAACTGCAGAAGACAAAACACTGTTCAACAAGCACCCAAAACCATAAGCCAGCATGAGGCTCATGAAGTCTGCTCCACAGGAATGTGTGTTGATGGTTGTAGACTGAGAAAGAGTACAGCTTCTCACAGCCACTCCAAACTTTACATTCTCAGAAATATTCCCAAGTAGTTCATCACCAAGGCCTTCCAAGGCACATACATGCACTGCATGCAAACCCAAAGAGGAAGGGCCGCCTTGCAGTTACAGGTAGGCCTGGGATTCCAGATGTTTCCATTCTACTGTCACTGCTGGTGCAGCACTGATGCTGCTGTGACTGCCAAGTAGTGTACACAAAGATGAGGGCTACTCCTAAACCAGTCAGCCTGGATCCCTGTAGCCATGACTAAGAGCTCCTGCTTCATAGTCACCATTATAGTTTACTGGGACTTGTGTCCTGGCTTGGTAGCCAAAAAGAGCCTTCTCCTTCAACCATGGCTGTTCAGCATACTAATGTCCTAAGACAATACCCAGTGCCATGTAATTTCTACAGAACTGTAAATTGTGCTTTAATGACAAATTTTGAAAGAGAACACAAAGGATCTGAACAAAGGATTGAGTCAATCCTGCCTGTGCAAAACCTGGTGTGTTCACACCAGGGTGTGGTACAATTAAAAGCAGGGGGATGATGCATAGTTTAATTGAACATTTAACCAGGTACTGTGAAGACTTTCAACTGACAGCCTCAGTAATTGTCAGGGAGAATGGCAGGCCAGAAAACTGATTCTGATAGCCATTGTAATAGCTTTGCTTTATCACGCTTGTTTCACAATCGGGGTCACCCAACAGCAGAGAAATTTGGGCAGTTTGCCCAGTAATCCTGTGGTGTGAGAGGCCATAAAAGGTCCCCCTCAACACCTTACCCTCTATGCTCTGCCAGAGTGAGAACAGACACATCTGAAATTTAGCTTCTGTCCCAGATGCTGTGAATCTTTTACAACCCAATCCATCGAGGTGGTATAAAGTTGCCTTCTGACCTCAGCCAGCATCTAAAAGCTATGCACCCTTTTAAAAAGAAAATAATTAGAAAATAATTTTCTCTGAACAAGTGTTTTGAGAACAGGGCTGTGTGGAAACGTTACCTTGCAATCCATTTTTGGTGTTGCAGAGAGAACAACCACTTGCCCTGAAGACAAAGGCAACACTCACCTCTCTCCGACTTTCTGTTAGGTCTAGATCTGCTGCACCCCATGGTTCCAGTGATGCTGCCTATCCGTTTTAATTGCTGCTGATATGAAGCATGGTTCTCTCAGCTGTTCACATTATACACATTTCCTGTGTTTTTCCTTCAGTGATGAGGCCTATGCCTCTCTGAGATCCTCGGCTCTTCCTAGCACTCCTGCAGGGGAGAAGGTTGTGAGGGAGGGACAGGGAGAGAAAAAAAAAGTGTTTGATGACACAAAAATACCTACAGCACATAACAAATTACTGTACAGCACATCCTACACAAACTGGATCTAATGAACCATACTAGGTTTCTTTTTCACATCTGATTACTATTAGCTTGCATTCAAAAGAGATTAACTCAGTAATTAATACAGTTTATTCCTTACATGTTAGCTTGAAGTTAACATGTTATCTTAAAGTGCACCAGTGATTGCTTAATCAGAATAGCTATTTAAAGCCTTACTACCAGGGACAAAGGGCTACAGTCATATTACTCTTCATTATTGTGATTTGAAAATTGGAACTACAGAATTCTAAATGATACTACTGCTAAAAAAAACCCAGTCCTTAGCCCTCCTTACACTTCATTGATTTTGAAATGTGCCCTACCACCCCCTTTATCACTTTATCCCTCAGTGACACCACCACTGAATTCACCAGGAGAGACAGTGCCATAACAAATCACTTCATTATTTCATTTAAATAAAGCATTCAATTTTCTGTTGCTTTTCTACTGAAACAATCCCAAGAAAAGATTTGGTTTCATTAAATAAATGAACAAAGTACATTTTGATGTGAAGTCTTTGGGGTTTTTCTCCTGGCAGTTGCTCAGCTCTTCACTAAATAATATCATTCACTAATGCAATACACTACCTAATCAATAAATTCAAATGAATACAATCCCTCTGAGATACAAAATGGAACAATTTCTAAGTAACGAGAAAGTCACTAATGCTCTGAGATATTGAACCTCGTTTTAGCTAAAGATTTCTTACGATCACACCGACCCCTTTCTCTCCTTGTCTCCAGAGACACATGTCTGACATCTAAATTATTTCACTTGTTGCTTTGTTTCATTGATATTCTTTTTATTTTGAGTTTTAAAACAAAGAAAGAACTCATCAGCATAAAATGAATGCTTAGCTACTGTTTTCCTTTGGCTTTACTAGCAGAAATAAAAATAGCAGGAGGACACAAATAGGAAAAAAACATAAATGCATAACTAGTTGATTTTCAATTTCAGTAATTAGAAAACATTTATAGATGCAGGACCATTCATTGTTCTGTACAATATCCTGTCATGTCACGTTAATATCACACAACTCTTTACAAGTCTGGGGCTGTTTTTCAGGGTCCCACAACACAACAGCTTGTGAGTCAGTAATTATTTCAGGAAAGAAGATTTTAAGTTTTTTTCCTCCCCCAATGAACTTCTTTACTACCCTCTGAAGGAGCTATCATGAAATATGAAGAAGTGCTGTTACATTAATTTTGAGCCAATCAATGGCTCTGACAGCATCAAATACAGCACTGATTTTGCTAATAGCTCAAATTTGTTTTCTCCCCAAACAATTGTTGCTCTCCTGAATACCATCTCCTCACTTTTCCTCTTAGGAGAATCTCAAGTCTTCATTAGTCCCTCAAACAAGCCAGCCATGACTTGAATTGTGATCTGAAGAACAGGACTAAGAACAAAACAGAACTTACAATCTAAGTCCTACTGCAGCATGTGTCCAGCAACTGAGCAATGGGGGCCACACACAGAACCATCACACCTCTCAGGGCTCCATCCAAACCATAGCAAACAATGGACTGACCCAAGGAATGGGGATCTAAATCACCTTCTACCCTGCTTTCAGTGACTTAAGCTTTTCTTCCAGTCACCCCCACTCTTTCCTCCACATACCTCTAAACTCATGCACTTCTAGCACCTCCTTGAGCAAAGAAATAAAAAGATAGAGACATAGGACAGAAATTTTATTGAAACATACACTCAGATCTTGGAGGAAAACTTGCGTAAATACATCTGGTCATTAAATCTCTTTAAAAGAGATTTAATCTGGCCATCAAAGAGCTAGTCCAGGGGAGTGAGTACTCATTGCCTTCAGTCTCAAATATCTGCATTCTAAAATAGACATAGCAAACATTCAACTGCCTTTTCCTGATGGCTTCCCAGCTGGCTAGAGTCATTCTGGCTGCCAATCTGAATGCCCAGACTCCGGGCCACAAGAGTAATTTCTGTGAGCTGTGCAGTGTAACAGAAAAATCACTTGCCATTAAAAAACTGCCACCAAATGTTGGCTGATGAAATGGAAAGCTGGGATTTCACCAAGGTATTGAAAGTATACAAGGTAGCTGGATGAGAATTCGGGACATTCTGGATACTATACCACTGATGTACCTTTTAGAGAGAATCTGTCATGTTGCTTAAAAAGCAGGCAGTAATTCAATTTCTACAAGCCAGTGAACTGTCCCACTTTTAGACATAACTTCAAGAAATGGCTACATTTCTCTCAGTTCAGCAAAAAGGCAATTTTGTGATGGACAGGCTCTGAATACACAGCCCATCCACTGAAGCAAAATAAAGTGTCTTTGCAATCATGCCAATAGACATGCACAAAACTAAGCCAGACTGGCGTATGCTGCTCTTTTCTGGATAGGAGTCACTGAAGGTGTGCTCAGAAATTCGAGGTTCAGAACCCAGGCTGTCAAGAGCCTGATTTACAGAGATAATGAACCAGCATCCTTTGATCCAGAGGTAATAGGTGCTGCCCAAAATCAATCAGGCCTCCAGTTTGTCAGTCACATAAAGACAAAGCTGCCTCAAGAATAATGGAAACCTTGTAAAGATTTATAGCTGACTTTTAATGAAATCTGATGGCAGGTCCTTTGGGCAGAGAGCCATCCTTTCAAGCACACTTTATCTTTTAAAATTAGATGAGTTGTGCTACTGGCAGACAAGCGTAAGCTAGGTCAAGCCTGAGGATATGGGAGCCATACAAATAAGACCCACTAGGCTTTAAGTTCTTATTTCTGCATCATTATATTTGTTTCTTACCTTTGCTAAACAAAAATGAAAATCTTTTTTTTTTTTTGGTTGGGATGGGGTTTCCATAATTATGCTACTGCTCTGACAAATTGCTTCAATGGCTATCTCCAGCAATGTGCCTCCTTTCACTACTCACCCCCTTCTCAAGCACACTTGTGAACAGGTAGATATGATTTCCTCTCATAACATGTCTTAGAAGGCACATGTAGTTGGGAAGGTGCTGAGATAGAGACAGCTTCCTGCATAAAGATCAGATGGATGGATGGGTAGATGCATCCAATGACAGAGGCTTTCCTTTGATGCAATCTTGCTATCCAGTTTCCAGTTTACTGTGGCTTACAGATTTTCCTTAGAATTGTTTTCCTTTGGAAATGAGACTGATGAGAACTAAGAGATGCTATAACATGGTTTTGTGATGGATTTGCTTCTGTGCATTGCTGAGGGAATGAAGCTGGAAAGGGCAAAATACCCTAGGGAGAAGAACGCAGACATTAAATCACAACACCCAGCTCAGGACCCGCACAAGAACAACTCTTCCAAACTGTGTTGTTAGGATTGTTAAAAATGGGAATCTAGAGAAGAGTTAAAGATATCATTAGCTAAAAGACCCACCCTGCAGAAAGTGGAATGAAGCTGCCACTGTAAACTAACAGAGTGAAATGGAAAGCGGCTGTGGCACAAGAGCTGTAATTTTGACACCAACACTGAATTTGGTCTGTCAAAGGGCTATCATGAAAACATCAAACACAGGCAAATCGATACGTGTTTAGGCCTCCATTATTTTACATCCATGGGACAAACTAACCATGACTTTCAGTGATTATATATCTATGAAAGAAACAAGAAAGCCTTTTTCTTAACAGATAATTTGTTCAGCCTGCTTGTTCAGAGAAGCAAGGCTAATCTCAATATAGAACTGATGGAATAATTTCTAGCAAGTGGCCATGTTGACAGACCTCACTGTTGGGGCCAGGAATCAATAGAGAATGGATATAGTAACATACTGGAGAGCCACCAAAGCCTGAAAGGGAATAGGATGAAGATAGATCAGGTTTTTAAGGTGGACTCCCATTCCTGAGCCAAAAAATGCACAGCAAAAAAACATAAAAGCAACAGCAGCCAAGGTGTGAACATGCAGAGATTGTTCAAGCAATTGTTGAATTCAGGAACTGCATGCAAATGCAAAGAGAATCTGTAGAAAAATGATGGGAAAATGCCAGTTCATGTTATTTATAATCAATAAAGGATACATTTACATAAAACATTTCCACTTTTTTGTGTAGAAAATAAACAAAGCAAGCAGCCTCATTTTTTTTTTTTTGTGCAGAAAGACTTTGGGCAGAATGCTTTTTAAGAAGAGGAGGAGTAGCAAATACAAGTGTACAAATGGGGTGCAGATCACCTTGAAGAATAAGCAAAGCCATCGTATCACTTTCCAGAAATGTTAAATGCCTCTAGGGGGAAATCCCTTTACGACACAAAGAGAAAACTGAAAATCCCAAAGCAAAGTTGTTTCTAGTAAACTGGACCCAACTGGAGCATAAAAGAAACACCCTTTGAGCAAAAAAGCTGGATCACACACTGTCCTGCAGTTAATGAGCAGGGTCTTAATGACATCCTGAAAAAGCAAAGCCTCAGAATAAGTATGTGCTGAAATATGATCCCCTTTAAAAATGAAAGTCATGCTTGGTTTTAACAAAGTTTAAGTTGAGCATCAGAACAAGGTTAAAAAAATATAATCACAAAAACTATTTTACCTAAACCAAAGAATACATAAAATGCAGAAGTCTCAAAGCTATTTGACCTCATCTGTACTCAGAAATTCTGGATAACTGATTCAGTCCAAGTCAGACTTTAGTGTTTGAAGCACACTGCTTTTTCTCAGAGTAAAATTCTAAACAGTGCCACATTCAACTTCCATTTTGTAAATTTGCGATTTAAAAGTGAGTTTAAAATATGTTACCTTTTTTCTTTCTGCTTCAGCAATATCAAGATTTTTTTTCTACAAGAGTAGCTTTAGAAGATTCTTTTTTTAAGTGAAAGCAGCCCCTGAGGGGTGCAGCTTTGCAGAACAGGTGCTCCAATTCTCTCTGGAGCTCTGGATCTCAGAAGCTGCAATGCACTTGCTCTCCACCTATTTATACAGCTTCCTGAGAGGAAATTTCTTGAACGCTGCTATTCAGAAACAGCCAGGGGAAAATGCTGTTTTCACTGTCCAACCTGGTGCAGCCCTCCAGCTGTGCTGTACTTGTGCTGTTGAAGAGCTGTTTTGTCACCATGCCTCCTGAATCTCTGGCAGAGAAAGGGATGGGCTGAAGTTGTCTGCTTCACATCTGAAGTCACATGATCTTTCGGCCTTTCTGCTGTGTCGAGGCAATGATTTGCATTTTAGCAGATCCAGCATACTGGAAAAAAGCATAAGGCTGTCCAGGTATTTGGTTATCTGGTGTGACTGGCATGCTTATGAAAGCCCTTAAGGAAACAAATACTGCATTTACCACAAGGCGTTGTATCTGCATGCTAGTGATATAGGTGTTCTCCAAAACAGTCACACAGAACCACAGAATACGCCAAGCTGGAAGGGTCCCACATGGATCATCGATTCCAACTCCTGGCCCCGCACCGGACCATACCCTGAGGTGGTCTTGAGTCACACCATGTGCCTGAGAGTATTGTCCAAACAGTTCTTGAACTCTGTCAGCTTAGTGCTCCCACTTCCCTGGGGAGCCTGTTCCAGTGCCCAATCACCATCTGGATGAAGAAAGTTTTTCTAATATCCAACCTAAACCTTCCTGACACAACTTCAGGCCATTCCCTTGGGTCCCATCACTGCTCACCACAGAGATCAGCATCTGCCCCTCCTCTTCCCCTCACGAGGAAGTTGTAACTGCAATGAGGTCTCCCCTCAGTCTCCTCTTCTCCAGGCTGAACAGACCTAGTGACCTCAGCTGCTCCTCACACAGCTTCCCCTCAAGGCTCTTCACCATTTTCAGTGCTCTCCTTTGGACACCCTCTAATAGCTTAATATTTTCCTGTATTGCAGAGACCAAAACTTGATATTCAACGATATTCAAGATGAGGCCACACCCTTGCAGAGCAGCACAGGACAATCCCCTCCCTTGACCAGCTGGTGATGCTTTGCCTGATGCCCCCCAGGGCACGACTGGCCCTCCTGGCTGCCAGGGCACTGCTGACTCATATTCTGAATATGCTGACTCATATTCAACTTGCCATCAACCAGGACCCCAGGTCCCTTTCCACAGCACTGATTTCCAGCATCCTATTCCCCAGTCTGCACGTACATCCAGTGTTGCCCTATCACACAGAATCCAGATAATGGGACAAATATGAAGCACTCAAATCTTGTGTTCAGAAGCTTTGCCTGTAAGCTTAATTTCTTCATGTGCATGTTCATGTTCTTGAACATGATTGGAATTCTGTGGACTCAGTTCATGTTTCAGCTCATCTGCTCCTTGTGTGTGGCTACTGAAAAGGGATTGGACAAGCCAAGGATGCTGCAGCCTTGATCCCATGTGTGGTCAGGACAACATGGCACTGTGTGCCTTGACATCAAACCCTGACCCCCAGCAGCTAGGCCTGAATCTCTGACCCAGCTCCTTCCCAAGCTGATCCCTGACTCTCCCTCACCACACAGGTGCCCAGGGAGGGGCAGGGCCATCAGCCCAGGTGATTTGTTACTGCCCCCTGCTAACACAACAGCCCCTGAGGAATCTGCTCCACTTGGCAGTGTATCAATAGCCTGGAGATACTGAGATTTTGAACACAAACCACTCAAAACTAGATGGTGCCTGTAGAACTACGATACTGTAATATCACCACTACAGTCTTGGCCCAAGTCCTCAGCACCACTCATCCTCATCGCAATCATAGAATCAATTAGGTTGGAAAAGATCTCCGAGATCATCAAGTCCAACCTATGACCGAACACTACCTTGTCATCTAGACCAATGCACTCAGTGCCACATCCAGTCTCTTAAACACCTCCAGGGACAGTGGCTACAGCATCTCCCTGGGCAGCCCATTCCAATGGCCAATCACTCTTTCTATGAAGAATTTATTTCTAATGTCTAACGTAAACCTCCCTTGCTGCAGTTTAAGACTGTTCCCTCTTGTCCTACTGCTGGTTGCCTGGTAGAAGAGACCGATACTCACCTGGCTACAGCCTCCTTTCAGGTAGTTGTAGAGTGATAAGGTCTCCCTTGAGCCTTCTCCTCTTCAGGCTAAACAAACAAAGCTCCCTCAGCTGCTCCTCACAGGATTTGTGCTCCAGGTCACCTTTCCCCCAGTTTTTCCTTCTTCCCCACTCCAAAAGCCAGGGAGGTGCTGCTTGCTGATGGGCATTGATGGAACAGAACACAGCAGCTGCTTCTGTGGGGTCAGGGCAGGGGTCTTGCAGGTCCAAAGAAGACCAGAGATTGTAAAGCATGCTGTGGGAGAAAGCTCCATGTGGATGGGCACAAGATGGAGATCACTGTGCCCCTTGCTCTAAAGTCTCACCAGGTGACAGAGTCCAACCAGAACAGGAATCAAAAGATTTCTGAGAACAGAGGCAAACAAAGCAAGATCATTACCCTCCTGCCCCCACCTCAAAGGTCTAATAATAACACGGTATTTTCAGGAAATTTTTGCCATCAGTGTTGTGACAGTTCTAAAGGCACCAACCACCACTGTGAAGGACAGAGTGATCAAATTCTCTTTCAAGACAGACCTTTATTAAGGTGCAAAAAATATTTAAAATGCCAAACCAGCAAAGCAGCAGGCATACTATTGACTGAGCTAGTCCTTTAAGGTTCTGGAGTCCCCAGCACAAGCCTCCACTCTCAACGCTGTTCCTCTCCTTTGAGACAAGATAGTAAATGGAAAGCATACCAAGAGAAATAATTCTGCATGACCCAGAAGAGCTTTGATGTTTGTTTTTCTGTCAGGATGCACTTTCCCTGGTCAGAGTTACAGTAGCTAATCATTTATGTATGATCATGCTGTTCTGCCAAAATTCATGCAAGCAAAAATCCATCACAACCTCTTTCCACTGCACTCTTGGGATACACATTATTTATAAACATTTACTGTACCTGATAAATTCATCTATATTGGCATTTACCAAGATCTCTGCATAATGAGAGGCTACAAGGTTTGCTCCAATGACCAACAAATCCACCAGAAACATTTCATCCCAGTTCAACGGGAGAGAGATCAAACTCTCAGGAGTTAGGTTCTTTAGGACATAAAGTCTCCACTGCATGTTTTCTTGTGTTACTCATGGAACTTCTTCATCCTCTGTCTCAGTGATCTGATGTGACCAAGCAAGCTGATAGAGTCAATCGTGCTGGACTGAGCCACCTCTCCAGTTACCTACGGGGATCACAATAACATGCAAATTGAGGAGATACAAATTAACCAATTCTGAAAATTCCAAATTAACCTTTCCAGGTCAAGTCCGAGGAGATAGGCTGTAGCAAGCCTAATAATTTTCCTTTCTACAAGGCAAAGAGAATGTATCACCACCACCAAGGTCACACATACTGCTGCTTTCTGTTCAGCAGTCATGTACCACATGCACATTTAATATGCCGAGAAGCGTTTTGGCATCAACAGCTGCAACAGAAAGTAGGCCAAAAAATCCTGACTATGTGGTTGGCCAATCTAGCACGACAAGAAAAAACCAGGAGATGTTGCTAGTGTAGAAATTGGGACATCCCTTTACAAGCAGCCCTTCTTGATGTAATGGCACACATTCTGTTTTCCATATACTTTGGAAACATTAACCTCCTGAGCAAGTCTCCATGCAGGCATTCCACATACATAATTCAAACTTGCTTCAGGCTCATTTCTCAGAAGCACCCACTACAAAGTGATGTAACTGATATTTTTCAAAAAGACAGAAGATAATCATAGTTGACATCAATGTGCTCCTTCTAAGCTCTGACTGGGGTTTCCTTCCTCTTGCCCTACCAAGCTCAAAGAAGTATTTTTATGTAACCAGGAAAGTATTTCAAAGTACTAGCCAAGGGGCAAGTCCCTGACTGAGAGACTTGGATGTCCGGTCACAAACAAACAAAAAGAATAGAAAAAAAATAAGACAGAAATAAATGTTGAGGACAATTTTAAACTTGGTCTCAGTCAGTGAGGTGACAGAAATCTGTGCTCACACATTAGAAAGAGTAGGTTAATTTGTGTGAACAGAAAAAGAAACTCCCCCTCCAGGACAGTTCTGGGTGAGAAGGTGAAAAAAAAGATATCAAAACTAGCATCCTTGGCAAAAAGCACACAAAATCAGAAATGTGGAAGAAAGACAGCAGTAGGGCCCCAAAGTTCCTGAAGGCCAAGAAACTAGACCAGAACACTATGAAAGTGTCAGGCTACCTTCTGTAAAAAATGAGAACAATTTTTTTAAAAAATGGAAAATTTCCCAAATTATCATATGAATGCAGATTATTCTGGGAAGCAATGACTAATGACCTAATTAGCACAACTCTACCTCCCTCACGTAAGCTTCACCTTCCACTTAGAGCTTATAGAAATGATAGCTATCTACAGAATTCAGGTTTTGAGAGACTTCAGTAAAGAAACATAAGGAAAAAGAGATGTGCAAAGGCATTGCTTAACAGCAGCTTGATCTCCATTTTGTTGGTCTAATGAACCATAAACTGCACAGACAATGCAAACCCAACATTCCTGATGCCTCAATCCAGCCAGACTGTCTCTTCCCAAAAGATACCTCAGTGAAATCAGGCTCTCCAGGTCAGGAGGGTACACAGATTTAACTCACACACTAATGATCACTGTGTAAATTAAAAAAAAAAAAAAGTTATTGTTTTTTTAAAGACTGGAAACTACCAAGTGGAACCACCACATGCTTGGTAAGGGGTCAGCAAATCTATAGAAATAATTTTCTTCACCTCTCTTTTCATCTTATCCTTATGAAACTGCTTGTAATGACAAAATGACAACATTTTCTACTTTGTTACAGTAAATAATCTGCTGTCTCAGCAAAATATTAGTAATTTCAGGAGTCAAGACAACGAATATATTTAGCCACAAACAACACACTGTTTTGCTTACACCAGGTTTCTGAAAATTCACAAACTTATCTTTTATATTCCAAACAACTGCTTCTGTTCGCAACTTTTAACCACTTTTAACTTTTAACCTGTAAACATTGTACCCTGCCATTAGTGCGAACTCCTACAAGCCACTCCCTTTGGTACGGTGAGGGCCGAGGTAATGCAGATAGTGCAAAACCCCAGGTTAAACATACCAGATGAACGAAGGCAATTACCGCGGGGTGCAGCGGATGACAAAGAAGCCCCTGGATGGGTGGGTGCCTGAGGCAGATACACCAGATGGGCCCCGAAACCAATCCGGCCCTGAGGGCGACGGGCGGGCGCGGGGCGCCCCCTGCCGGCCGCCCCGGGCGGGGGCACGCGGGAGGAAAACCCTCCGTCCTCTCCGGGGGATCGGAAAAACCAAATCTCCGCTTCATTTTAGAAACACGCAGGAGCGAGTCCCGTGTTGTGCCCCAGGGGGTCGAACGTAACTCTTGCAGATCCACTAGAGCACCACCTAACAGCTTCCTCAAGGGCATCACTGGCACAAACGCCAGGCTCTGCCTTCTCGCTCGGTTTATTATTTTTTTTAAGCAGCCTCCTGTACCGAGTAAATCATGTACGCCTTCGTCTCCCGCTGTAAGGAGAGCTGAAACACCTCGCGGGAAGAAGCGAGGCGCTTCCCCATGACTGGCGTACACGAAATCCGCGCAGCCGGGGGTTGTTGCTGCGCCTTTCCCGCTTGGGACAACGGGACGTGACACTCCGGCCCAACGCCCTGTGGGCTCCACTCCTCTGGGAACACATCCCAGGAGCAGCAGGATACACAGGAAGGGTGACCATCCCTTTCCGAAGCGGGGCTAGAGGCAAACGACGTTGGGAGCCAACGGTCTGAAGGCGAAGATGTACGGAATGCGTTCGGCAATGCACGTACCGAACACATGCAGGGGACGGGAGTGCCCACAGCACCCGCCTGAGGCTGTAACGCGGCCCTTGCCCCCCCGGCTCGTTCCTGCCCCTGTGGGCCGCGCTCGGTGGGGCAGAGCCGGGCCCGCGGCTGCCCCCACACGCAGGGGCACAGAAGCCTTACCTGGAGCTACTGAAGTGATTTACCCCCTCCACTGCCCCTCTGTAGCTATCTGAGGGGCAGGAAGCGCACTGGGATAATTTTTAGTTAGTACACTTGTTCTTAACCAACCGACAATTAAAAAGAAAAGCAAAGCCTCCCCTGCTCGCCCAGGGAAGGAGGCACGGCCGGCGTCTCGTCGATAGGGGCAGTGCTGCGGCCGTTAGTGCGCGTGGCGGTTCCATAGTGTAGTGGTTATCACGTCTGCTTTACACGCAGAAGGTCCTGGGTTCGAGCCCCAGTGGAACCAGCGCCAAGTTGTTCCTTTTCTTTCTTGGCTCTTGGAGTTTTCGTAATTTCCCTCGGAACGAGGAGTCTCGGTTTAGCCGGTTCCTCCCGCAGACGGGAAACCCCACAAGCACTCGAAGAAAGCGCGGGTGCTGCCCGCGGCAGAGGCGGAGCCGTGCGTTACGAGGGGGGCTGGAAGCCCCCGTAAGTGGGAAACCCTGTGCCCGAGGATCCTTCCATAGGCTTCACCCTCGGCGAGGCTGAACGCCCACCTGCGAGAGGAGCTTTTCCCTGCCAGCGCGGAAGAGGAATCCCCACTTCACCACGGTCCCTGGGATGGGTAACCAAGGAGACCACGGAGCACGGCGGCTGCGGTGGAAGCAGCAGCCTGTGCCTCCTTCCAAACAGAGACAGAGGCAGTGTGAGGTCTGCAATCCCATGGAGGTGCTCACCGGGACAGACTGGAGCAGAGGTCCTGTCTGTGTTCGGAGAAGCGTTTGAGTGCTCGGGAAAGGCCAGTGCTCTTCACAGCACACAGCTTGGCGAGCACAGTTACCTCCATCCTTGTTTTCCCCCTACACTGTGTGTATCGTTATTCATTGGGAAAGGAAGAGCCATCTCTGCTTGCCTCGGAGCAGTTTAACTTTTAAATTATAACATGTTGTCTCGCTTTGCACGTGCAAGCCNAGATGAACGAAGGCAATTACCGCGGGGTGTAGCGGATGACCAAGAAGCCCCTGGATGGGTGGGTGCCTGAGGCAGATACACCAGATGGGCCCCGAAACCAATCCGGCCCTGAGGGCGACGGGCGGGCGCGGGGCGCCCCCTGCCGGCCGCCCCGGGCGGGGGCACGCGGGAGGAAAACCCTCCGTCCTCTCCGGGGGATCGGAAAAACCAAATCTCCGCTTCATTTTAGAAACACGCAGGAGCGAGTCCCGTGTTGTGCCCCAGGGGGTCGAACGTAACTCTTGCAGATCCACTAGAGCACCACCTAACAGCTTCCTCAAGGGCATCACTGGCACAAACGCCAGGCTCTGCCTTCTCGCTCGGTTTATTATTTTTTTTAAGCAGCCTCCTGTACCGAGTAAATCATGTACGCCTTCGTCTCCCGCTGTAAGGAGAGCTGAAACACCTCGCGGGAAGAAGCGAGGCGCTTCCCCATGACTGGCGTACACGAAATCCGCGCAGCCGGGGGTTGTTGCTGCGCCTTTCCCGCTTGGGACAACGGGACGTGACACTCCGGCCCAACGCCCTGTGGGCTCCACTCCTCTGGGAACACATCCCAGGAGCAGCAGGATACACAGGAAGGGTGACCATCCCTTTCCGAAGCGGGGCTAGAGGCAAACGACGTTGGGAGCCAACGGTCTGAAGGCGAAGATGTACGGAATGCGTTCGGCAATGCACGTACCGAACACATGCAGGGGACGGGAGTGCCCACAGCACCCGCCTGAGGCTGTAACGCGGCCCTTGCCCCCCCGGCTCGTTCCTGCCCCTGTGGGCCGCGCTCGGTGGGGCAGAGCCGGGCCCGCGGCTGCCCCCACACGCAGGGGCACAGAAGCCTTACCTGGAGCTACTGAAGTGATTTACCCCCTCCACTGCCCCTCTGTAGCTATCTGAGGGGCAGGAAGCGCACTGGGATAATTTTTAGTTAGTACACTTGTTCTTAACCAACCGACAATTAAAAAGAAAAGCAAAGCCTCCCCTGCTCGCCCAGGGAAGGAGGCACGGCCGGCGTCTCGTCGATAGGGGCAGTGCTGCGGCCGTTAGTGCGCGTGGCGGTTCCATAGTGTAGTGGTTATCACGTCTGCTTTACACGCAGAAGGTCCTGGGTTCGAGCCCCAGTGGAACCAGCGCCAAGTTGTTCCTTTTCTTTCTTGGCTCTTGGAGTTTTCGTAATTTCCCTCGGAACGAGGAGTCTCGGTTTAGCCGGTTCCTCCCGCAGACGGGAAACCCCACAAGCACTCGAAGAAAGCGCGGGTGCTGCCCGCGGCAGAGGCGGAGCCGTGCGTTACGAGGGGGGCTGGAAGCCCCCGTAAGTGGGAAACCCTGTGCCCGAGGATCCTTCCATAGGCTTCACCCTCGGCGAGGCTGAACGCCCACCTGCGAGAGGAGCTTTCCCTGCCAGCGCGGAAGAGGAATCCCCACTTCACCACGGTCTCTGGGATGGGTAACCAAGGAGACCACGGAGCACGGCGGCTGCGGTGGAAGCAGCAGCCTGTGCCTCCTTCCAAACAGAGACAGAGGCAGTGTGAGGTCTGCAATCCCATGGAGGTGCTCACCGGGACAGACTGGAGCAGAGGTCCTGTCTGTGTTCGGAGAAGCGTTTGAGTGCTCGGGAAAGGCCAGTGCTCTTCACAGCACACAGCTTGGCGAGCACAGTTACCTCCATCCTTGTTTTCCCCCTACACTGTGTGTATCGTTATTCATTGGGAAAGGAAGAGCCATCTCTGCTTGCCTCGGAGCAGTTTAACTTTTAAATTATGACATGTTGTCTCGCTTTGCACGTGCAAGCCTTTAGAAAAGGGTAACCTCTGGGCGACTGTCTGTGCGTGGGAGCCCTAACGAGTGCTGGGGCTCAGATGTCTCTGCAGAAGAGTCCCCGAGTTCCGCTGACCCGGAGGTAGCTCTTGAGTATCTTTCCAGGATCAGAGTGGGAGAGCGTGATTTACCTATCTTAAAGATTAAAGAAAAAAATGGGCTTAATTTACTTTAATCAGCGTCTTATTAAGAAACCTACCTTAATCATCATCATATTAAGAAAACTATTAACCTTTGTCAGTGCTTGCCCTTACTAAATAAACACTCTGAGGTATGGGCTGGCTGCAATTAGAGATTTCAGACCAGTGCAGGGATACCTGGGCCAGGAGGCAAAAACTCTTTCGGGTAGAAAACACCTATATATCACATAGGAGACCCAGCATGCTAAGGTCATAACATTAAGCACCATAATGATACTAAGGGCCTGTGTATCCTGCAACCTGAAAGTGCAGACATACTCAGGTCTGGCTTTCCTCTGGTTATTTTGCTTAGTGACATGTGTGCAGCCTACAGGAGATGAAGCCAAAGCAATGTGTCCCACCTCTTGGGTAAACTGTCTTCCACAGACTGGCTGCTTTCATGATACAAGCTCAATGCTGAGTCAGGCTTAGCTAGACTTCTCCTAAGGTAGGATATGCAAGCCTTTGGTGTAGGTACTTCCCATGTAATAGGGATGGTGATTCCATAGTGCCTACCTTGCTGCTGACAGGCAGAGCACCCTCCAGTGCATGTGTTACAAGAAGTGGGCCTGATCCTGGCAGCCAGCACTGGGTAACTATCTGCAGTGTAACACTTGGGAAAAAAGGTCCTTTTCAAAAGAGGACTTAAGCTTACACTTCAGATTTGTGGAAAGAATATTTTATTCTAAGAGCCAGATCTTAAGTGTGTATAGATGAGCATAGCTCCATCCATTTTAAGGGCATCCAGCTCCTGATGGTTTGACTCAAGCTCTAAAAATGTCAGCCTTGCTCTCTCCACACATCAGTATCCTGCCTCTAGAGAAGTCCATGGTTCATATGTACATGTATAAATGCGTATTTTGTATGTTCCCTAACTGTGCTAAAACAAAAGCGTGCCAGTCACATATTCCTGCTGAAACACCGAGTGTTGTGTGTGTTCAGCTCCCAGATGCACAAATCTATGTGTGCCACTCTGATTTAGCTGTCCAGCACTCTGACTTTGGGAGAAACATGAGATTGCTACATGGAGTTGCACTTCTCTCTCACACATGAATATTTTGCCTCTGCTTCCCCTCCAAGGCCACACACACGCTGCCAGTCAGACTAAAAGCCTATCAATGGTGCAGGGTGATCTTTGTGTGATTTCCCACAGTCTGGGGGAAGAAAACACTCCAAGATTTCTGAGGACTGTGAAAACATATCAAAATGTCTTAAGGCCAGTGAGACATGAGCTAGAGCTATAGAAAATATATGGCCAAAAGAGTGAATAGGCCCAGGCAGTTCCTGCCTGTTTTACACAGCAGTGGGGATGTCACCAAACTGTCCTAACTTGAGCCATTTGAACTGGGCTCAGTTTTGTTCTGTAATTAATGGCAGTCTAATCTTTATCCTTTATAAAATTTTACTTTTATGTTTCATAAAGGGCAACTGAAGTACTTCCTGGTGCTGTATTGTGTACTGGCTTTTAAATGTTTTCTGTTCTGTACCTGAAAATATTTCTGTGCTTTGTCGGAATTAACTACATGATTCATTTAGCAATGTTGTCTGTAGTGGCAGTGTGATTTTGCTGTTTACAGTTATTAAAATGAAAGATCATCAACACCATGAGATGCAGAGGGCCTGAACTGCACACTATTTATACAGAGACTTCAATTTTAAGGCTTTTCTAATCTTCATGTGAGCCAGTTAGATTTTTTGAATGCTACAGACACTTTTTTAACAAAGGCTGCCTTTCTTTCTTTGTGTAGGGAATTTTATAACTGGACAGCCACCAGTATTAAGAGTCTCCCTTTGGATGAAATGTTCTTTGGTAAGAGCTGTGCTATTTCTGAACATGTTCCCTGAGCTATTGTGCACTTCTTACAAAAAATCAAACCCTATTTGAAGGGTGGGGTTGACCATAAACCAAGCTGATTTTAAGCTGCTTGGAGCGATAGGGAATTTGACTTTGCTTTTTAAAAACACAGTAGGTGATTTCTCTCTGTGTGGGCAGGTCTGCTTCCCTGTGACCTGTGCTTATGAGACAATAAGGTGAGAGGCTGAAGCCCTGGTCTGGTTTTCCAAGAGATATGTGGATGAAGGTATTTAGGGATTTTTAAGCTGAGATTTTCAAACCCGTTGGATTTAGATACCAACTGCTCATCATTGCAGAGAGGGAATAGATATCTGAGTGTCTTCTGAAAATCTCTGTTTCTGTGGCAGACCATTTTAGACTGGAGAACAAAAAAAAGGAGAGAGACCCTTGTCTGGATACTCTGTAGAGCCTGGAGGAAGATGTGCTGCAGCAGATGCCCAGAGACTGCCCTGGTATCCTCAGTGAGGCTCATGTTTCTCTACCCTCTGGCTGGACCTTCTGGTGATTCTCACTGCCCCAACAGGATTGCTGCATATGAGCATAAGGCATCTGACAAAAAATCAGGAGCATCCCCCTGAACTTAGGAAAATGATGCCCTTACTGGTGCCTGGGATGAGCTGCCCTTCTTGCTTGCCCTGCCATGAGCTGGCCCAGGTCCATGAAGCAGAATGGCTGTAACTGTGCCTGTGATAACCCACCTCTCCTTGTGGGAAGGTTAAAGTGGGGGAAGTGTTGCATTGGGAATTTATTACTCCTTGAGGCTGAGCAAAGCAGTGAGCTCCCTTGGCAGGAGACTTGTCCCATCCATGTCACATGCCCTGGTGAGTTCTGGGATGTGTTGGTGTTGGAGGTGCAACTGCAGTGGGATGCTGTATCTGACAACCCATTTACAGGGCGTTCCAAATTTGTGAGTATCCAAAGACAAATGAGATGAATCTTGCCCAGCAGAATGTTTTCAAAAAGTCAGCATCCTTGTTTGCACAGCATTTTTTGAATGGATGTAGACCAGAAGACTAGAGACATGACCAGCTTAACTCCACAGCAACCTACGTGATCTGTGCAGTGCTTTAATCTATTCCCAGTGCATACAAACTGTGATCTTTTGAAACAAAGCAAGCTGCTTCTGAAGCAATTGCTTTCAAAAACTTCCATTAAAAATTCACTGCTAATTGCATGTAATTAGGAGAGATTGGAGAAAGGGGTGCAAGATCCACTGGAATCACTAGCAGTCCGTGATCTTGAATCTTTCAATCATTTTAAAATCAAATTTATTACTCTCTTTGACGTAAGCCTGTTGAGAGGATAGTATAGGTAGAACTGGTAGCAAAAGCAGGTGGACATTTTTGGTTTGAGATTTTTACAGCCTAGCAAGTAAATAACTGAAAAGTGCTAGTTTTGTTTGATCTACTAATTGCAGTTTTCGGCCCCCTGCAATTAAGCGACTGGAAGAGCAATAAGGCCAGGGCAGATTTCTACACACAACTATTATTAGGAAAGGCATTGATAGTGTAGAGGTAAAGAATTGGGGTGGAAGATAGTGAATACGTGCTATATACAATAGATAATATATACTATGTATCTTTTATAAGCATTAGTCACCAGCATTTCTGCAGGGAGTATATGTGGTTTCTAGGTAGGTATATAATTGTTTATTTTTTAGTTAGATGTATGTCTACATACCCAATCAGATTCACTCTCAGAGTGTCAGTACCTCAGTACTTGTTACCTTTCAAAAAATGTTACAGATGGCAAATCCTTGAGGATGGAGCTTGACAGTAACAGTTGTGTGATTGGCCTGATGGTGCTTGATAAAATCATGAGAATGGAGGAGAGTAAGGTGCTTAGGCAACGCTTAAGTTAATCTCATGCCTTCCCATCAAGCCAAGCAGTACACTAAGGAGCTATTCACAACAGAGGAGGGAAAAGATGCAGTTCAAGATGGGAAGCGTCCTGCTGTCTCTTCTTTTCTGGTACAAAGGTATGCACTTTGCCTCCTGAGAGGTGCTTTCAGATATGTCTCTGTGTTTCTTCTTGCAGGGGTTATGGGGTACAGAGCAAGCTCTTTACACTCTCATGGAAGCATAATAATTCAGGGAAAGGCAAAATGTGGAAGAGATGTGTAATTTATGTACATGAGTGAGCAGTGTTCTTACAGCTCTATGAATATTCAGTAGTAAAACTCTGTTTCACAAAATAATTGCAGTGTAAAAAAAATTGCCGTATAATTTGTCAAAATATGAATTTGCAAAGAAAATTGTAGTGCAGCTGAGCCAGTGTGTAAATAATAACACTGATTTCAAAAATGAGGTACAGTATAGCATGAAAGACTGGTTCTTCATTAATCAAAACTCTTGATTAATCAAAAGCTGATCATTAGTAGCAAGACATTGATGATGAAGATCAGCCTTTTTTCTAAAGGCCCTTTCAGGTATTTTGGCCTGGAACAGACTTCCAAAGGCGCTTTCGGAACAAAAAGCAACCATAAGTCAAGAAAATGGGAAAGGTGTTTATTAATTTTGAGGCTTTCTCAAATTTACTTTTCAGAAAAATAACAATGAAAGCAGGTAAGCAGGAGCTAGAAGAAGACAGAAAATTCAGGGTCACAATCTCCTTCCATTTTGATTAACCCAGCAGTGAAGAACAAGGAAATAATTTTCTGGGTTGTGTTTAAATTTCTGGCTTCATCAAAGCCAATGGCAAAATTGGTATTATCTTAAACAAGGCTGAGGGTTGCTTTTGGTAAATGCTCTGCAGTGTCTGTCAACATTAACATGTGAATCAAATGTGATCTGTCAGAGTGAGGAGATTAATCAAATGGTCCAGCTTTTCCCTCATGGATGTTGAATACTCAGTGTTTTGATTTGCCTAGTTCTTTTCTATCTTTCTCTGTTTCCATTGAATGCTTTGATTCTACGAAATTTCATGGGTAAGAAATGAAGTATTCCTCAACTAGCCGTATCTTCTTTTCATCCTGTTATGTTTGGCTATACCCCACTCTGTCTAATTAATGGGACTTCCTTTTAATCTTGCAGCAAATACGTTCTCCTCATACCATAGCTCTTCACTCTCCTTTGTTTCACTGGGGAAGGTTACTGGTGCCTGAGCCTCTTGAAAGCGTGTTTTTATCCAGACTCCAGCATTTTTTTGCTATGTGTGGCATAACTGCAATTAGTCCTTGGAATGAGTTCATATCTTGCTCTGAATCCCAGACACAGCTTGCTTTTAATAGACACCCACACATCAGGATATTTTTGGAGAGCCTGCAGTGAAAAATAACTTGCAGGATCACTTTCCAGGCATCCCTCCTTTGATATTTAATTTATTTTCTTAATTTACTCCCTTTCTTAATTTACTGTTTTTCTCTGCTTCATCGTCTAATTGTCTTCTTCTAGATAAAAAGAGCAACCGCCCCTTTGCCCAGGTCCCGCTCACACTCCTGCCTCTCCCACCACGAAGGTGCCTCTAGGTCAGTCCTCAGAGCTACGTGCACTGATGCCACGATAAGCTGCTTAGCTTATTTTCTCTGGCAGAGCAAGTGGCTTAGAGGAGCATCCCCAGCCCCCGCGCCTTGGCTGGGCTTGTGTTTGCCGGGGACACCGAAGCGGCAGCAGCAGCAGCATATGGTGCAGCAGGCAGGCTCCTGCCAGGAGAGCCACAGCAGCTGCTGGGCCCTCTCCAGATGGTGAGGGGGAGCACCCCGAGCCCCGGATTGACATGAATATGCTCTCGGCACATTGAATGTGACACGCCTGCACTGCTTTACTCCATCCGCGCTTGCTACACGTTGAGGAATAAGCGCGTTGCTGCAGTGTAATAGAGCGGGTTTCTTTTTCCTCCCTCTGTTTCTTGTAGCTGGGGGGGGGAACCAACAAAACCAACCAAAAAAACCCAACGAACCAAAAAACCCCAACAAAATTAAAGGCTCAAACTCACCTTCGTATCTAGGTAAATAACTTCTTTAGTGCTGCCCTTTGGCAAAATCAATGCATCTAATGAAATTACTATGCAGGCAATGTTCTCTGTAGCTCTAAGCAGGAAGACGAAACAAGTCAATAAGATCGGAAATTGACAAAAGTTTTCAAAGGAATACTTTGGGGAAAAAAGATAATTACGCATATCTTAAGAAGGGAAAAAAGTTGATTTTTTTTTTTTTAATTATTTAAGCTTTTTTCAAATATTTTCACAACGTAAAAAATTTAGTGGAAACGTTATGGAAACAGCAGGTGTAAAACAGAAATGAATATTAATTAAATAGGAATTATTGTCATTATTTAAATACGGGTTTTATCACTTTCAAATAACCAGCAAATATTAAATGAGGCACAATACAAATGAATGAAAATGGAAACCAAATAAAAATCATTCAAATAAAGAAAATGGAAAGGAAATTAAAATAATAAACCCATGAAAAATCCCCTCAAAACGAAGGAGGAAAACAACTGAGTTAAAGCCTGAGAGAAGCTTAACACAAAGCATGAGACACTCTCCCCTCTGCAGGCTGATGGTGGTGCTGAGGCTCTTGGCCTCAGTCTCTGGCTCTGGCCGTGCCTCCCAGTGATCAGCAGAGGTCAGTCCTCGCAGGCTGATGTGTGCCGGGGTGTTGGTGCCCTCCTGGCAGGCGCTGGGGCCAGAATATCATCTATGGGTGAAACAGGCTGAGCACTGGGTCACTGTGGCTTTAGGTGGTCAAAGTCCCTGGATGGGCACCCTACTTTCACCAGACCAACCTGGCTCCCCATGTCTTCCACTGGACACAGATCTGCATATGCCCTGGAGGTCTCTGTCTGCCAGCCATAGCTCCCAAGGACCATTTAAACCCCGTATTTTTGGAAATAAGGTACTGTTTGCACAACTCGCAGTCCCATTGAGGCTGCTTAGTATAGCCATGGAAAAAGCCCTGGGGGAAAGTCAACAAAAGCAATCACCAGGCAGCTGGGCGGGGGGACTAGTATGCTTGCCAAGGGGACCTGGGGACAGGCCACAGCTACAGCAGGGGGCCCAGGGGGCATTGCCTGGGGTGCAGATGGGAAAACGACACAGATGTGGCAGCTTCCCTAAATGTGCCTTGTTACCAAGGGTGGTGCAACCTGATGTGAGTCACCTCACTTGCGTGGCATGATTTTCAGGACTGGAATATAAAAATAGCTGAGGCTAATAATATAGCAACCCACAAACTGGCACCCAATGGGCACAGAGGCGCTGCAATGCTTTTGTCAATATCTCAACCCTCTGTGTGGCTTCCAGGCTGTGTTACCTAACTCTGCTTCCTGATGATGTCTAATGTCGTGCTCAGGGAAAAGAGGGCCTTGCAATGGTGTGCCTTTCAGAAATCACGATAAAACCAGTATGGTTCGTTCCAGTTACACCTTTCATTTCTGTGACATCTTTTCCAGAGCTCCAGTCATATTTTTCTGGGGTTAAAGCTGTTTTCTTTTCCCCTACCCCATGAACCACAGGTGCAGAAGGGAAGCAGGTGACTATGCAGCAGGAGCCATGGGGCCCAGAAAGCACTGCTGCATCGTGGAGGGAACTGGTCTCCACTGGGACAAGAGAAGAGAAAATAATTTTACTCATCTCTCTGAGCTCTGTTAAACTGAAATGTTGCTTGCAGAGATGAGAGAAAAAAATTAACTCTTTTCCAGCTGAAGCATCTAGGACACCTAAATCATAAAGTAAATAAATAAAAATAATGAAAATTTCCCACATATTTTTCCTGCAGTGATCAAGTTTATGTGAACTTACTCCAGTAAATTGAGTGACTGACATTTATTCTGTGTTATATTTAATTTCTCTGTTTTCATGTTTAATCATGTGCTTTCTTATGCTTGTACATCTGTCATTAATTATAGACACACTAAAAGATGGCTTGGTGTTGTGGCTTTGTGGTCAGGATAGTGAATATGATTTCTCAGTGTTATCTTATCGAAATGTGCTCAGCCTTTGGCAGTGTTACTTCTGCCCACAATTATCTTCCTCCCTTCTAACTCTTGTTTAACCACATTCTTAACGATTACAAATTTTCTGAGACACACAGTTACCTGTTCCTGTCATTGAAATGCCAGCAGCTGAGTTTCCTTGCTATTGGTTCCTCCTTCCTTTCCCCAACTAGCCCTAAGTGGTGGCTGCTGCTTTATCCCACTTCCACCTTGGGAAATCCATGTCCTCCCCATCTTGGCATCCCAGGACTACCTCTGCCAGCTCTTTTCTTTCTCCCACAAACCTGGACCAGACTCTGGAGAATCTCTCCCCTCTGTCCTGCTCAGCAACAGGTGCCAAGTGGGACCATCCCAGAGCTCACGCTCCAGCCCAGCCTTACTAGGACAGGTGCTCTGGCACAAAATCATTCTCTGGTTCTTGCCCAAGCCCTGGTGCCTAAATCCTGTGCTATGGGGTTGCATTTGTGCACGGCAGTGTGCTGGACATACCACACTTCGGGGTGGGATAAAGGGACAGGAGAGGTGCACGCCTTATCTCCTTGCCTCCCACAAACACAGATAATAATTTATTTCACTGAACTGAGGGTTTGCTGAATGTCCTGGGGGCCTGTAAATAGCACTTTTTCCTTTTTAATATTTTGGGGTTTTTTTTTTGGTCTTGTACTTTTAAAACAACAGCCCCTGGCAGCCGTGCAGGACTTACGACTCTCACATGAACTGCAGCAATTCGTTCTGTCTGACCTACAATTACCAATTATCTTTGTAACCTGCCTTGAAGGCAAACACGCTCACTATAAAAGCATGCTGGCCATCACTTTTTTTTTAAACTATTGGCAGCCAGCTTTCCTCTTCATTTCCTTTGTAGGACAGGGCCTGTCACAGCTGTAAACACACCAATATATCAATTACTATGTTTTCTGGCCAACTGCAGGCAAGGGCATCTTTCCTTTCCTTTTCTCTCCCAACGCCAAGGGTTATCAGACCTCACTGTGCAGGCAGGATGTTTGGCCATCTGCTGCTGCACTTACCCCAAGCCAAGCCAAGCCAAACCAAGCCTGCCACCCCCTTGTGCCATGGTTGGATGGCTCAGCCATTTGTGGGAACGAGCCCTTAGCAGTTAACCTATCCTGGCTCAAAAAGGCAAACCTGAACTCCTGTTTGAGATGTTTAAACCAGCGAGTCATGCAGTGAGAGGTGATGGTCCCCAGCCCTGCAGGGACAGCCAGAAGGGCAGCATGCTGACACCTGTGCCCTGGCACTGCCTTTGGACCACTGTGTGTTGTGGGACTGACCCAACAAAACACTGCCTTGAAAAAAGGGCTTTTGTGCTTGAAATTCAGACCTCTGAAATTCACACCCTTGTTTGATTTGCAGTGGTGTTCCCTGGCAGATGAGGCTAAAAACCCTAGAAGCCACTCTTGTAGCTCAGGAGCAGGCACCACTGGCTGAGTGCAGCCACCCAAGCGATGCTGGGGTGACCTGGTGAGGAAGATTTATTTCTGGTTGTTGAATTGGTGCTACCATCCACCTGAAAACTATTCCTTGTTTTCCTGTTGACTCACTCACACCTGTTGAATTTCCAGCTCCATGTGTCAGTGACATGGCAATTTTTGAGCTTGGCTCTCAAAGGGAGGAATTCAGGAGGCCTATAGAAGGTCTCAGCGTGGTCCCACAGCAATACCCTCCATCAGTCCTGGTAACTGACATCCCCTTTCCCCACCTCATGTATGCAGTGCACAAGAGTAGGCATCACCACAACACAGTCTTCCTCATGGAACATAACTTCCTTAGGTTGGACTTGATGATCTTAGATGTCTTTTCCTTTTGCCAGGCCAAAGTGCATTAAACCACTGTAAGGAAAACCCAAAATGACACACAAAAGTTTTTTCCACAAAAATCAGTCTTTTAAAGATGAAAATAAAGAGGTTAAGAAATACATAGCAAGTGCATATCTCTAAATGAAACTTGAACTCTGGAAGGAGCTGAGCCTGCAGCCCTGCAAGCTCAGATGTTTGCTGGGCAGGGGGGACACATGGGAGGCTGTGTTGGCTGGGAAGCTGGGCTCCCAGATCTTAGGGTAGGGAAGCTACCCTTGCAGCCAGTGATCCTGGAGCACAGCACCTGTCCTGCTGGGAAAGGACACCATGCCGTGGGCTGGAGGGGCACAAGAGGCACCTGCAAGCCTGGCTCTCATGCCCCTGCTGCCAGGGCCACTCCAACACTGCCAACAAAGACAGCACCAAGCAGGCAGGAGAGGTACTGCATTGCTTTTATTGGCAAAGATGGTACAATTTCGATAAGTGATAAAATCCTGGTTTGTATTGTATTGGCAGACAGCATTAACTTAAACCACCTTCATGCTGGTTGAAATCAAATTCCTTTGCCCCATGTGGCACAGCACAGGGGTGGCCTTGGCCTTTGCACCTCTGCCTTGGTTTTCTCATTGCACAGTGGAGTCACAGAGTTTGACTGGGTAACATCTGTGCTAGGAAAGGTGTAGCTTGGTGTTGTGCATGGCCCCCAGCCCGCGCTTTCCAAGAGGCCAGATCCAGAGACATGCAGCCATGTTTTCCTCCTGAGCTGGTTGGGGTTTGGGTGCCCCAGGCCTCCCTCTTGGGCCTGACTAAAAGCCACATCCTTTTATTGTAGATTGATGTTTATTTCTTCTGCCAGGACCAATGCCTTGGGTTGATGTTGTAAGTTCCTGATGGCAGAAATGCTGCCCTGGGACACTGAAGTGCAGGAGACCGTCTTTGTGTTAGAAAAGGGAATTAAAAAAAAATTTCTTTGTCATTTTGTTTTTGGTGGTCTTTCTTTCAGACTCTTGATATATTTAGGCTCATTGTCATGTCCAAGGAGCAGTTGCATTTCAGTAATAAACCGAGCTTTGTATATAGTTTATATTTCAGCTGATCATAATTGCTCTCTGTTTGTGAGTCTTTTGAGATGAAACTGGCTATAGAAACGTGAGATGTAAATTCCCAGCATTAGCTGGAGCTTCCTAGGCTCAGCAAAGTGACAGTGTATGAATGAATAAATCATAACTAGATTCCAGTGAATAATTCAGTCTAATCATTTGGTGAAAAGATCCTGTTTTTATATTCACAAAACCTCTGGGGATTGCAGGTTTCTCATGGCTTCCATGTGCAAGTTTTTACCTGCTCAATAGCTTGTTCCTTAGTGGCTTGTAGATTTCCTATTGGCTTTGAAAATGTGATGTTTGACATTTGACTTGTGTTGATGAGTTATTAGCAACCATGGGACTATTTTTTTAATTATTTAATTTTCATAGCTGTTTGGAAACTCTTCTGCCAGTCCAAATGCTATTAGCACAATCTTCTTTGGACTTCACTGTGAAGCAAGGAGAGCCTTTTTAGTAAGAAAAGTGCTCATAAAAAAGCCATTGCTCAGTAAGAGGCAGGAGATAAAACAGGTCAGATGTTACAAAAATAGCATCTCTTCCTCTACAGCCACAACAACTGGTTTTCCCTAAGAAAGAAAAAAAAGAGTCTTGTCTGTAAAATGGATTAGGAAGACCTATTTACATTACATTTTTATCCCATCCAGAGGGAGTGATTTCAGACCAAGCACTTTGTGAGGTGTCTCATCTTTTCTAAAGGTACTTGGGATCTGCAGTGGTGCCAGGATGGGACTTCTTCATCCTTGGAGTTCATCAACTTACACATTTTAAAGAGACAATGTGGCAGGGAAACTGTAGCACAGGAAGATAAAAAAACTGATATGGGCAAAACTGGCTGTAAAGCAGAGACTGAGTGGGCTGGTATGGGTTTCTCCTCAGGGTGATTGAGATGTACCTGATCAGAAAGGGGAGACGCCAAAAGCATCAAAAAGAAAATCCAGTGGAGGAGCAGCACGGACACAGGCCCTGCTCCTGCCTATGTTCTCTTGCCTTCCCCCAGCAATCAGCTTGGGGAAACAGGGTAGATTGATCAGTCCTTCCTTTATTTATTTGTCCGTAGCTCAGGAGTAAATGTTCATTGTATTTCCTGATGTTTGCTTGCAGCACCATTGTTTCTGATCTCTCTCTTTCTTTCCCTCCATGCCCACTGTGCAGCTGCAATGGCCCTCTCTACAGGAGAGGTAAGTCTCTCTAGCTAGTTTGGCTGCCAGGTAAATGCTGGGGCTCTGGCACTGCCTGGCTCTGGTGCCTTGGGTCAGAAATAAAGCCTCTGAGCCCAGGCACCTTCTCTGACCTCTGAAATCAAGGGAATATAAGTCATCCCATGTTTCACGCTAGGCTGGCACGAAGAAAGAATCTCAGAGAAGGTGCAGCAGCCTGGGCAGGCACGAGCATCTGTCTGAGGTTCAGGACTCAGATTTAGCCTTGCAGCACCATTGTTGATGACTGTGTTGACTTATTACTGGGTTTTTACCTTCTCTTTAGGATGAGAGACTGGAGCTATGGCACAGCAAGGCTTGCAAATGTGATTGCCAAGAAGGACCTAAATCGGTGTGGTCCAGCAGGACTAACAGCTTAGAGTGCATGCCAGGTAATGGGCCAGTGCACTTCTAGCCATGTTTGCCTGATGACCTTCAGCAGCTTCCCCTGCTGCACCTGGCATTGCAGAGGAGGCACATCCTGGTGGTACTCATTCCAAATGCAGCTGCTGGTGGGGCTGGGGGAGCTGCACAGTGTGAGGTGAGGTGGTGACCCTGCACTGTTGGGCAGAGGCAGCCCCCATGCCTGGGCTGTGCCCAGAGTGGCCCACGCTGGCCAGTGCCAGTGGTCATTTGCCTGGTCTATCCCTGGAGCCATCCCTGGGTGCTGATACTTCCAGAAACTGCCTGGAACAGCTACTGCTGTGTGCAGAATTTGCTTTAGGAAACCTTTTACACTACCTAAGCCCATTCTCCCCTGCTGCATTTTAACCTGTGACATCTCACCTCTCCAGAAGTCAAGGAAAACAGTTTATTATTTCTTTGAAGCATATTTTTAAACAGTAAATGACCACAATCATGTTTCCTTTGAGTTTTCTCTGGGCTGCCCCTGCCCAGCTCCTTCAGCTCTTCCTCACAGGTCACATTTTATATGTTTCTGATCAATCTCTTTTCCTGTTATTTTCTACAGCTGCCACATTTTCCCTGATGTGTTACTCTGGCAAGGCTTTATTGGTGGCCAGCTGACCCTCAGGTTTAGCTCATGTGTCCCACAGAAGCTGCACTCTTTTTCAGGCCCCTCAAGACAAGCAGATGTTTGGAGGTGTTACCCCCGCTGGAGTTGGATGCCAAAAGTGGTACTTCCCTCATGCCTGCTTGCAACCCCCTCTTTCCAGCTCCTGCAAGAGGCTGTGCAACAACTTGGGATGTGTTTTGCTGCCCTCAGGTTCCCCAGGGAAGATACAGGGGAAAAGCAGTCACTCCAATGCTAAACATTTGGCATGGCTGCCCTGAAGGAGGCTAAATGAGTTACCCTGGAAGAGCTCTGAGTGGGAGTCAGGATGGGCTAGGAAGCAAATAAAAATGTGTATTGACAAGAAGGTGTGACCCCTATTTGCAGGCATATGCAACCCAAAATGATAAACATGAAGCAAAAATGAAAAACGCCAAGGGTTTCTATCCTCAGCTTATGTTGAACCTGAAGGTTTCCCACCCGCAGTGTGAAACTTTCCAGTCACCCTTGCTGGGCCACCTGCTTACCCTGAGCAATCCCCCATGCACTCTGCTCTTGAGGAGGCCATGTCCACCTAGTGCTTGCCCAGCTTGAGCATTGCTCTCTGGGTTTCTTCCCTGCCCAAAGAAACAACAGGGAAATAATTCCTAAGCCTCAGTGAGCATGGGTGGTGTCTTCCAGGACAGAGCAACACCAAATAGTCCCAGAAAAGGGTCATGGTTTCTCAGGCTGCTTAGGCTTCTTGGACTTCATATTGCCAGTTTCTGCAGCTGGTATTTCCACAGGGCTGCCTGCTGGTGTAGGTATGAAGAGGAAGAAGGCATTTGCTGAAGACTGCCTCTGTGATGCAGAAGAATCACTTCTTGCAGTTCTAGAACACCTTATATCTTTGTTGTGAGGGTTTCTTAGGAAAGGAATTGATAGGTGCTTTATACAGAAGTCTGGGCTGGTGTGGCCCTGCCTAAACTCACTGCTCCCTTTCAAAAGGCTGGCCACCACAAATCTTTTTTTTTCACAGCACCATCACAAAGCCCACCTGTGATGGGCAGGTCCCTGCATCCTTGTCTGAGTCTCTCTCCTTTCAGAAGGTGCCCCTCTGCACCTGCACATCCTCCACCTGTAACTGTAGCCCTCTTCATGGAGCTGCAGTAAAGCATATTTTGAACAAATAGAGTTTACTTTGCACTGCAGGTTGCCATGTCTCCCTGCTTCCTGCAGCCCTGTGCAAGGAGCGTGTGCAAGACATATGCAAGGAGCAGCCTCAAGAACACTTGCATGCACAGCAAAGCCTAATGGCAATGCTGAATTGCAGCCAGCTCAGCAGAGATCCCTGACCAGCCCCTTAGGAATCCTCACAGTGGCTCCCTACTGGCACCAGTGCCTGGCACGCCAGCCTGGTCCTACTGCATGTTTTCTTACTATTTAGACTTAGCACTGTATAATTCTCCATCTCAAGTCTTGGTACAGCCTGGTATCACCTTGCTGTCATTTGCACCAAGGAATCGCAGAATCACAACATGGTTTGTATTGGAAGGGACCTTTGAAAATCAGCCAGTTCCAATCCCTCCCCTCTCCCATCCCCTCTATGGACAAGGACACCCTCCAGTAGACAAGTTTGCTCAAAGCCCCATCCAACCTGGACTTGAACACTTCCAGCGATGGGGGACCCACAGCTTCTCTGGACAACCTGTTCCAGTGGATCATCACCCACGTAGTAAAAATGTTCTTTCTTATGTCCAATCTAAACCCACACTATTCCTGTTTAAAACCTTTGCCCTCTGAGAGGCAAGGGAAGGGAAGGAGATGTGGCAGGTTTGGTTGATCTGTCCATGGCAGACATGTGAGGAACAGCACTGGGTTTCCTGGCCAGGGCAGGTGTAAGGGATGCTCTCATGTATTACGTAGCTGAGTAACCAAGGCATGTTCTTTGACTAATGAATCCTATTTCCGGAAGGATGAATGTTGCCACTGTAACTTCCAGCTGTCACTCTCTCCAGGTAGAGGCTTTGCATTTCCCTTGCCCAGCCGACACAGTATGGCCTAGTGTCCTTGCTGCCTGGGGTGGCTTCCAGAGCAGCCATGTGGAGCCATGTGGAGCTGCCCCTGGCACGGCTGAAGGGGGCAGCCAACCTCCCAAACACTGCTCAGGTTTTCTCCAGATTGGTGGTAACAGTGTTTAATGGCTTAGCTGCTTTGGCCAGGCAGGCACCAGGCATCTGTTTTGGTGGGTCCCTGTGCATGGCACAAATGGACTCACCAGAAGGTGACCCACTAATTGCATTATGGTTGTGTGGTCTGCGGATTAGTGTTGCTAAAAGTAAAGTTGGGTGGTGTTTGAGATAATCCTAACAAATAGTAAACACATGGGGCCACCCCTGCCTGGCCACCCTCTTGCACAAGGGGAGCAAGGCTTTTAACGTGGTGGAAAAGCATGATGTTTCCATGCCTGGAGGAAGGCAGGACAGTGGCTACATGTTTTCATGGGGAAAAAACATGTTAATGAGGTACTGACTGAGCCAGATATGTTAATGAGGTATTGATGCATACAATATTGACCTCGTGGAGCTTGCTAATGAGACATTGACCACATGGCTGCGGTGTGGGGAGTTGCACTGGGGAGGCCATAGTCATGTCAGGTTCTGGGCACTCCCTGACGCTCCCGTATGTGGGAGCATGTGGGTCAATGTGGGAAAAAATGTGGGTCATTTTTAACACGAGGCATCATGCTGGTTAGTCAGGCCTGGCTAAGGCAAGGAAATGTCCTACCCACAGGTGAAGCTGCACAGAGCTTTGCTTGCTCCTTTATTGCTGAGATCCATGAATCAGGCTACACTAAACTGGAGAATAGGACAGAGTTAGCTTTGGGGGCTCCACAGGCCCTACAAGCTGCAAAATTAGAAAATGCTGCCCATGATATAGATGTTTGACTGGGCTATCTCCAGGTGACCCTTGTGAGTGCTTTCATTCTGAGTATCTGGATACACAGTGATAATCAGATCGTATAAAAAATAGTCATAACAAAAAACCTCATAACTAGGTCCAGGTAGTGTGCAGGTCCTTAGCATCACTAAAATCTTGCCTTCCAGAGCACTGAGTGGTAACCCACCACAGAAAGTTTAAATGAGGAATGAGTATTTCTTTCTCCAGTAGTTTTGCAGCCAGCAGAGTCATGCTGAATTTCTCGCTATTGTAGAAGACAGCTGTGGGGCCAGAATTGGTAGCCTGAAGATCTGAACTCAGATGGAGATCCCTGAGCCTTCAGCAGGGCCAAGCATCACAGCTCACTGTAACCAGAGCACCTGCAGGTTTTCCACAAGGCAAGGCCATCTCCAGACACAAAGATGGTCTCTGTAGCAGAAAATGCAGAAGACCTGAGGGTGCTTGTGGTGCTTTCTTGCTCAGCAATTTTACTGTGCAAGTAGAGTCATAAATCAACAGTGACTGGAGGAAGTGAAGGAGGTAAAGCCCAGCAAGAAAAGCAGTGCCCAGCAGTTCTCAAGGACCGGGCAGAGACTAAGAGCCTAGAGGCTGGATCCAGGCTGATGGATCCAGTCTGGCTCTTGTTCCACATGTTTGCAAGAAGGACATTCAGACTGCAACATCTGAATAAAGCCTTCCCCTCAAAATGTTGCAGGTAGAACAGATTTAGTAAGTTTGAGAGAGAAAGAAGAGCTAGAAATTAGCACAAGAGAAGAGCTAGAAATTAAGACTTTATGACCCCTGGGCAGATTGTAATCTGGGATTAAGAGCATCCCCCACATCCTAGTCAGGGAGGCGAGGGAGCAGTGAAACCACAGGAGGTGTTGACACGTGTGCGAACACACCCAGGAAGCAGAGACATTCATGTCCCTTAAGGTGTTTTTTCCCTCGTTCTGCAGAGTGTCCCTACCACAAGCCCTTGGGCTTTGAGTCTGGTGCTGTCACCCCAGACCAGATAAGCTGCTCCAACCCTGAGCAGTACACAGGCTGGTACTCCTCCTGGACAGCCAACAAGGCCCGCCTCAATGGCCAAGGCTTTGGGTGAGTTTGAAAATTCCTCTCTGAGGGGCCCCAGGGGAGGTGGGTGTGGGGGAACCCTGGCAGTGTAGGGGCAGGAGGATGTGCCCGGGGGGGGTGGCAGAGAACATGGCAGGACCAGTGGTGTCCCCCCAGGTGTGCGTGGCTCTCAAAGTACCAGGACAACGCGCAGTGGCTGCAGATTGATCTGAAGGAGGTGAAGGTGATTTCGGGGATCCTCACGCAAGGGCGCTGCGACGCCGATGAGTGGATGACCAAGTACAGTGTACAGTACCGCACCGACGAAAACCTCAACTGGGTGTACTACAAGGACCAGACTGGGAACAACCGGGTCAGTGGACTTTGCTCTTCGGCCACTGGTGGAGGGATGGCATGTTCGGTGACATGAACACATCAGGTCTCAGTGGGAGGTGGCTGAAAAGGGGAGTCCTGTGGGAGCAGTAGGGCGAATGAGTCTCGGTGCTCACTCCACATCAAGACAGTGAAGGGCCATTCCCCCTGTGGTGAAAGCAAGTGTCATGCCGATCAAAGCAAGATACATTTTTTGTACTTTCTTTTGATGACAGTGGATCCCAGATTAAGCTCAGAGGCATTACGTGGTATTGCAGAGGAAACAGCATCTCCATGGTAAAACCCCTTTTGGCTGTGGCCATACAACCCCAGCCATGCTTGGGGACTGTGAAATAGGTGCTCCTTCTTTTGCCGTAAGTCTGGGTCCAGTGCACTACAACAATGCAGAAAAAACCCTGAGAAAAGATCTGCAACTAGTTATCTCTCAGCCCACTGAACCATTCTCACGCTGCACTTCTCACTGGTTGCTTTGAAGTGAAAAATTGCTCTAGGGAGACCTTACAATGGTGCCTGTGATCCCAGTGCAGCCCAGCTGGGCTGAGGGATGCCACAGCTGCTCCCTCCTAGGTGTCCTCAGTCTCCATCTGTGGGGAGGGCCCCATCCTGGCATGGGAGACTCTGCTGAAGTACCAGTTCCTGTAGCCCTGAGGAGATGCTGTGCTGAACTTTTCCTAAAAAAACAGGTCATGGCAGCTGGAGATGTGACAGCCTGGTCAAGCAACGGGAAAAGGACCCTCAAATATTTTTTAGACTATATTGGCCTATGTGGGAACCTGGCTCATGAACTGCAAAGAACCAAAGTCAACCATGCTCATTCCAAACATGTGGTGCAAATGAGAGAGAATGGGGTGAGATTAAGTTTGGCCTAACCAGAAAAAGTATGGGAATGATGGGGGAAAGTGACTTACTCAGAAAACTGAATCAGTGTGACAAAAATTGTCTATGCTATTTTTAAAGTGTTTCTTTCCTGAGGGCAGAAGAGAGGGAGCCTCCTCCTCCTCTGCTCTGCACAGGCACCCTGAACTCATGAGACAGGATGTCCAGCCCCCTAACCACCTACCCACACCTCCCTTCACAGGTTTTCTATGGTAACTCAGACCGCTCGTCCTCAGTGCAGAACCTGCTGCGGCCGCCCATCGTGGCCCGCTACATCCGCCTCATCCCACTGGGCTGGCACGTGCGCATCGCCATCCGCATGGAGCTCCTCGAGTGCCTGGGCAAGTGTGGCTGAGCGCTGTCTCCAGAGTAGATGTGTAGGTGTCTGCCTGTGCAGCCGCCCTGCCTCACCTCCACACGGCTGCGGCCGCGGTCCTGCATGTAAATGCCCAGCCTGCAACGGGAAGGGCTGTCTTCAATAAAACATGGCTTCACAACATGCCCAGTGATACAGCTGGTTTGTGGGCACACACTGGGGAAGGCAGGGGGGACCGGGACCGTGGCTTTGACCCCGTGAGATGTGGTGCTTCTAGCATTGGGTGTTCGGTTGGGAAAATCATCATCACAGCACGCTATGAAGGCCAGAGTAAATGCAGATGGGGTCTTGGATTGTCTTCAAGATTGTCTTCAAGATTGTCTTCAAGACAGGGCTTGGATTGTCTTCAGGAGGGCAGGTCTATACTTGGTTATTTGATCCTGAGTCCAGGCACGCCCCACTGCCCACTCCATCAGGGCCAGGGAGGGTTCTTATTTGGGACAGACATCTCACCCTGCTTTTCTTCATGCCAATCTCTGCCACCCCTGAGACAGTGTTGGGGCCAGATCTGGCCTGTCCCCAGTAGGAGGACCCCACCTGGATCTCATACTCTCAAATCACCTCGTGTCCTCTTGTATCAGCAACCCTCCAGCCTGAGCTGCTGTGGCTGGTTATGGCACAAGCATCATTGCCTTGAGCATCAAATGGCCAAACCTCGTCTGTATCCTGTCTGGTTTTGCACATCTCAGGGACCCCAGGGTGCTTTGCTCCCTGTGATGTTTGGGCACAGACACAGGGACCCACTCTTATTAATTGTTTGATTCCCATGGCCTGATTGCCAGTGGGTGTTTAGCGCCCAAGGAATTTGGGGCATCTGGAGGCTCTGATGACGGACCTGTCTCCTTGGATGACAGCCTAGTTATTATGGCTCATGTCCCTGCCTCAGCCCAAGAGCCAATGCTCAACACAACCTAAGTGGGACCTGCAGCCCCCACAGCTCCCATGTGGGAGGGCTGTGGAGAGCTTCAGAGTGACAGCCTTGGTTTGCCTTTTCACACACCTGTAGCACACCTGGCAGGCACCAGAGGCCTTTTCCCTATTTTCTAAAAATCCACGCACCAATCCCAGTCACAGCATCGGAACCTGAACTGTCTCTGCAGAGAGAGGAGAGGCATGAAGACAACTCCACAAAGGCAGGCCATCTGCCTCTCCTCTCCTCATCCCTATAGACAGAGAGGTGAATGCTCAGTGTGCAGGGCAGGAGTTGAGCTGTGACTAAAACCAGATGAGATGTGACCCAAAATATGAGAAAAGCCTTTGGATGGCTGTGCAAATCATCACATTAATTTGTGAGAGCAGATGTTTCTGCCTTGTTTTTTCCTGTATATAGACACAAATGATATCTGTCAGGAAAATAAGGTCTTCTGGCAAGTCTGAAAGCTGCTCCTTTAAACAAACAGTAAGAAGACTACAGGGATGGAGGAAAGACTAATTCCCATCTGCTGAGATGATTTCTATTATACACTATTACTCCCTTGCTTCCCCTCGACCCCCTATTTGTGGATAGGATTTTTGCTTATCCACAAATTGGTCTAGGGACACGTTTTCCTAGTAAGAAATCACTTTGTGGTTCTCTAACACTGAACAGTCAAGACAAGCTCTCCTGAGAAGGTCCACTGAAACTGAGGCACATCCTCCATGCAGGAAGCTGTGGGACCAGCCTGAAGGCACTGACGTACAGAAACAGGGCCCTCCACCAGCCATCATAGTTCTGGTGTTAGCAACACTAACACTGAAAGCTGAAGTGTTTCTGGACCCTGGACACAGTTGCCATGATGTTAACACACAGCTCTCCCTGCCCTAAAAGCAGCACAGGCTGCTCTGCTCCATGTCCTGGTTGATGGTGATGGGGAAAGGAGGTTTGGTGCTGCTGTTCCACTGCCTGACTGAGGAGTGGAGGGGTGGGGGGGAAGGGTGAAAGGATGGGCTGGGCACCAGCTGGTGAATATTTGTATCAAAGCAGTTAAGTTTGACTGCAGCTAGTCAAAGCCTCATCTGTGACTGGCTTCTGAAGAGCTCATATGCATAGTCCGGGGTTTTTCAGGTTGTCTGGTTTTGGAAATGTACCCTATGGCAAGGGCCAGGAGCTCCTGTGAAATTTGGAAGAGCTTGCGGGCTTAATGCACAGCCTGAGCGGATGGACCACACACCATTATACACCAAGGAATCATACTGAATTATGTATCTTCACATGGCCAATCCTACATGTAGGATATAATAAAACCTTAGAGGCAGAAAATACTGTCTACGTAGTCAGGACCTTATTCCAGCCTCCCAGCTTCAAAGAAATCACTAGACCATTTTTCTAGATTGAAATGTATGGTGATAAACAAGGTGGAACTAACTGGCATACAGTGCATTCCACAGTTCATTTGCTTCTTGCCTTGCCTTGTGCTTTGCCTGTAGTTCACCTGTCCAACTTGCATGGATGGGTAAGGGACCTACTTCTGGCTTTCAACTAAATGGTTCCTGCTAAAGCAGGAGTTTCTGTTCTGATCCTTGCTATGCAGCTCACTTGCTGATTGACCTCTGGAAATTCACTTAACCTCTGCCTCTTATATAAAAAGAAGGGTGCTGAGAGGCTTAATTAATTAAGTGGTCCTAAAATGCTTTTAGAATTGCATTTGACTTTCACCTTTGCATAAATTCAGTGTGTTGGAGTAACAGCGTGACTGAGGGCATTACGGAAGTGGGACAGAACCAGCCAAAGTACAATTACATACAGAAGCTTCTTCTCATAAACACAGAATCACGGAATTATATGGGCTGGAATGAACCTTAAAGATCATCTGGCTCCAATCTCCCTGCCATGGGCAGGCACACCTTGGACTAGGATGAGATTTTTCAGAGCCCCATCCAGCATGACCTTGAACACCTCTAGGCATGGGGCATCCACTTCTCTGGTCAACCTATTCCAGTGCCTAACTGGCCTCACAGTACAGAATTTCTTCCTAATATCTAATGTAAACTTACCCTCCTTCAGCTTAAGGCCATTCCCCCTTGTCCTATCACTACATGCCCTTGTGAAAAGTCCCTCGTCAGCTCTCTTGTAGTCCCCTCTAGGTACTGGAAGGTACTATTGTCTCCCTGAAGCCTTGTCAACTTATTTGCTCTTCTCTGGACTTGCTCCACCAGGTCCACATCTTTCTTGTGCTGGGGGCCCCAGACCTGGATGCAGTACTCCAGGTGGGGTCTCATCAGAGCAGAGCAGAGCAGAGCAGCAGGGGAGGATCACTTCCCTTGACCTGCTGGCCCTGCTGCTTTGGCTGCCTCAGCGGACACAATTGGCCTCCTGGGTTGCGAGAGCACATTGTCGGCTCATGCTGAACTTTTCATCCACCCGCAGCCCCAAGTCCTTCCCCTCAAAGGCTGCTCTTGATCTGTTCCTCCCTCAGCCTGTATTTGTGCTTGGGACTGCCCTGACCCAGGTGCAGGACCTTGCACTTGGCCTTGTTGAACTTCATGAGGTTTGTACAGGCCCACCTCTCGAGCCTGTCCAGGTCTCTCTGGATGGCATCCCTTCCCTACAGTGTGTCAACTGCACAACACAGCTTAGTGTCATTGGCAAACTTGCTGAGGATGCACTCAATGCCACTATCTATGTTGCTGACAAAAATGTTAAGCAATCCTGCAGGTCTTTACCTGGAGACATAAAGGAGGCCAATGCATGGCTTTGCAACTGCATAAAACACAAGGTGTTTGAAATAGGAAGGAGAATCAAGAGCTGCCTTCAGCTTCATGACCTGAATTTTTAGCATGGGATGCTTAGAGAGAAGTGAGGGAACGATGGTGAGAAGTCAAACTTGCTCAATCTAAGATGTGTGATCAGAGACTGCCTCAGGCCTCCAGACCAGCCACATCATTTGTAAGTCAATAGCCCATTTCTCTTAATGGGTACATGTAGGAATGATCTCCTTACTTTTACCCAGAGAAAAAATGCCCACTCCCATGGCCCGCTCTGCTCCCCTTCCCACTGGGGACTGACTAATGCTGACTACACCAGGGCTACCACAGTGAGCGGCTCGACCTCTTCAAGGAGGTGCCACTCCATTTTCTGAGGCTCTGCAGGGGGTACAGAAAAGGGGTCACTACGAGATCCTTGAAAAGCAAGAGCCAAGTAAGGTTGTAAGAGTAAAGCCAAGTACCCCCAGAGCACTACAAGGAAACAGGGATTTCAAACCCGTTTCTGGCTGGCACTGTTAAAGTTTTGGACTGCTTGTCCTGGTGGAAGCTGAAGCCATTAGCTCATAGCAGAGCTGCTCTAGAGGAGACATGTCAGGAATAAGATCAGCTGTTGAACCATGCCAGTGTTCTAGTGCAAAATCTGCATTTTTATTAAAGACATATTTTGGAAGGCCCATTCAAAAATACATTGTGCTCAGTAAAAATTAACCATTTTCATGCTGATAATTAAGGTTACCACAGGATTTTTTTTTTCTCTCTTTTAGAATATTTACAGCAACAATAGAAATTGTACAGAAGTTAAGAATGGAATACATGCTCAAAAAAAATTTGGTAAGGTGTACCAACAACATGATACAAAGGATTGTATACAAACACTTTACAAATGGTTTATTAACTTGCATGAAGTCATCCTTAAATACTCAACACATTTTAAAATCAATTTGTATTCCAGGATTAAAAAGGTTAACACCACAACATATCCCTTCCACAACAGAAAGCACGGTAGATTTAAAAGTTTGTGCGCTTTAGATTTCTAGTAGCTGTTAAAAAACATCAGGGGATTTTATCCATAAATTTAGAAGTTTTGAAAGCTGCCTCCTCAGCCTGTTAATTTTGAAATAGTCTGCACTGGCAGATTGTGGGGAAAAAAAAAATTCCTAAACTTCATTCTTCCTTCTTTCTCCCAAAAGACACAAATTTAAAATTCAGCATTTCACAGTGGAGATCTAAGCAGTCCTGGAAGTCCTTATCAGCTTAACCAGATTTTTAAGTGCCTGCATAGAATTTCCAACAAAATTATGATTTCAGGGAAGATTTTAGCTTATTGTTCCATACAAACTACGTATAATATTATTCCTTTCAACGAGTTGTATCCTTCAGTAGTACAAGTCTAAGATGTGCACTAGCAAAAAAAAAAAAAAAGACAGTTGAGAGTTACCTATGCTTAAAGTTTTGCCTTGTAACTAAACAGTTAAAAGCTCTGCCATTGGACTACACCAAGAGGTTCATATCCTATATGAAAGTTGGAATAGTGGCTTCCATCTTGTGCTATGAACATGCTTTAACATTGCTAATGGAAAGCTCTGCAACAGCAGCTACTTCACAACGCATTTCTATGCTTGTACAGAAAACCTTGCATTTCTCAGAATGGATCCAGAGAAACAATGCCCTGTGAAGACAGAGACTTGGTGGAATGAAAAGCCTGGTAGGCAGCACGTTTTGGTGGGGGCACAATGAGGTAAGGAATCTCACCCAGATGAAACAGAAAATTAAAATGAAGAAAATCCTGAGCAAGTCTAAGGATAGCTGTTTGAGTAAACAGCAAACAGGGTGGAGTAGTAGATAAGGCCTCTAACTCCCTGAAAATCTGCACTAGAGAAACAACAAAGAACAAGGCAACTGCATTATTTGAGAACCACAAAGGGAAGGGTAAGGGAAGACTGCAAAGCAGTGCAAAGGATGGCACTGGGATTCTAGAGGGAGAGCCCAGATGGCTTGGAGGTTTCAGAAGTATTTCAGATGAAGGCCCATCAATATTTTATTACTTGGTTGCTAACAGTACCTAGAAGAATTTTTTTTAGATGTCTCTTCAAAATTTAGAGTCAATAATAAGCTCAGAAGAAACAAACTGAACCTTGACCACATTCTGCAAGAGAGAGGAGGTAGATTGACTTGCAGAGAAGAGAAGAGATGTGTAGTCTCTCTTAGGCTAAGAGGCAAATGCCATATTTAGACTCTTGGGCCATGTTTTAAGAGTCACTTTTGCCCAGCTGCATATTTTGAGTTATGTTCTAGAAGAGCCTGAGAAGCAATCTGATTTGGTGGAATGAAAGCATCCAAACATAGTGGGGCTGGTCCTCTCACACCTCTCATGCATTTTCCACTTAGTGTGCAAAAGCCAACTTCTGCATCAAACAATTGGTTGCACATAAGGTCACAGATCTGCATCCAAGTAGAACCTGGAGCAAGTGAAATTTAGACCTAATCCATCAGATTTACCTATGTTGTCTCATGTGGTAGCTGCTAAGACAGTCTGCTGACAGAACAGATAACCTTACAGGTTTTTTTTTTAAATTGAAAGAGGGTCTCCAACAAAATTTGTTTAGCTTTCATGAAATTTGCTTCATGATAGCAAAATGAGAAATCTTCTGTTTCACTACAGTATCTGAACCAAGTGATGTGCACAAGCCTTCACTCACCTGATGAGCCTGAGCATTGATGCACTGCTGCTGTTTGACTGTTTGAAAAGGTGCCAACATCTAGGACTTCCAAGTTGTGTTATATTAAAAGGGTTTACTCAAATCATCCCCTTTTAAACAAAGGACAGAAGTTAAATGGCTTTTCTCCTCATTCACTACAAACCCAGTTAATGAATGGTTAATATCAAGATACAATTAGAAAGAGCTGTGCAGGGAAAGGCACCTGTTCTTAAATAGTGTCCTGATTAGAAGTTCATTTAAAATGGTTACATAGGGCACATCACCTTTCCCCCATCTTCTGTGGCACTCCTATTTCAAATGGTGGGCCTACTTACACGAACAGCAGCCTAAATGCAGGTTTGTGATATTACCCCATTAACAGAGGTTGTCTCTATGCTAGCTGGAATGCAAGAAATAAACATTCATTGCCACCCCACAATTTGCAGTGTATTATATATGGCTATCCTTTTCATACTCTTTGTGTGACTGGGATGCAAATATTCCCCCAGCTCTACTCTGATAATGTTCAACATATATGGAATTGATTACACGCAGGTATTTTTTAGCATGTCTCACTATTAAATCATGGTAAGACAATAAAAAAATTAAACATGAGTGAAAATCCCAATACTTTCAGAGCACAGCTCCTCTCAAAAGTGACTGGGTTTTGCCTTAGCTACCTAGATCACAACAGTGCTTTCAGAGCTGTATAATCTGTGTTCCCATTCTCATAGGGATGTCTACAGCACTGAATTGTTGAGAATACATAGCTTTTTCTGTGTGAGCACAGGAGTCCACTCAGCTAACAGCTACAGCAGTTTTTGAAGGAAAAAAGAAAAGGTTGGTGTGTAGCTTTTTCCACAAGTTATGATTCATCTGTTAAGAGACCTAGCTGCAATGATAAGGAACGGCTAAAAGCCTACCACAGGTCACTGCTTCTTGAAGAGTCACTCCAGCTTTGCTCCCAGAAACAAGTTGGTGTGGCAGACGAGAAGGTGACATTCCAAAAGATGACCTGAGGGTGTCTCATGCATTTGGAAGTTTGAAGCCTGCTTTAATATGGATCTAAAAAACCAAGTATTGGCAAACAGAGTAGTGTTTGGAGAATGTTTTAGGAAGAAGAGACAAATCTGGGATCACTGACTTCCTGCCAAGAACTCTGCCCAGTGCTCTGTCCTGGTGACCTCTCAGAGAAGCAACGAAGCTTGGACTGTGATAAATGGAGCAAAAACCATTAAATAGCTCTAAGGGACTGTTCTCTGTGGTCAGGTCTGTTGAAAATAGATGTTGTTCTAGGTTAATGCATTTACACAGCAGTTTAAAAGGACAGCTTAGACACGTACACAATTTTAGTTAAGATAAGCTTAAGGTGCTTCTTTTTCAGCTAAAAAGAGCTCAAGAGCTATAGCAAAAACATATAGACATGTTTAGGCAGCTTGAGTTCTGCAAAATGACTACAATTAATTTCTGAAACTTAGTTTCTTTTCTATTCACATCATTAATGATGCCATAAGGCAAATCAGATTGCCATAGAATAAAATGTAGTTTAACTAAGATTCTTTATAGTAAGTAAATCTACAGAGCATGTAGCATGAGACTCACAGACCAGTGAAAAGGAAAGCTTACACGTACAAAATAGTTTGCTCTGTAATTCTCTTCCCTTTATTAAGCCAGCAAATCTCAGTCACTATAATAAGAATCCTTTGAAAGCCTCGACAAAATTACATTAGCAATATTCTAAATATTGGGAAGTTAGACCAAGTTAAAAATACACAATTCATCCCAGCACCAGCTGGCTGAACTGCTGGAATTTCTTTCCAACAGAAGGAAGAAAATACTACATACATTCAACACAATTTAGTATTCAACTGAAATTTACTATGGTTTGTTGAATTCGAGAAGCAAATGCAGTATATGAAGTAGAAACAACTTCCTGTAAATATGGGCCACCAAATATTTGAACATTCCTTGGGTCACCTTTGAAGATCTGCTAACTACTTGAAACAGCTATATGTACATTCTAGATTACCCTGATTTAAATTAATGGGTATTGAGAAAAAAAATCCTTTGGAAACACTTTTCCTTGCAAGAAATCAGAACAGCGACATGTAACCCAGTATTATCATCCCCAGCATGAAAATCTTACCAACAAGCTAAAAATCTTGGAGAGGCAAAAGGATACATATCCACGAAGCACAGAAGAATCTAATCTGAACACTCCCTGGGAGACAGAATCATCAAGGTTGGAAGAGACCTTCAGGATCATCTAGTCCAGCTGTCAACCCAGCACCACCCTAATCACCCCTACATCATATTCCCACGTGCCACATCCAGATGCCTCTTGAACACTTCCAGAGCCAGTGACTCCACCACCTCCCTGGGAAACTTATCCCAATACCCAACCACTCTTTCACTGATTTTCTTTATTTTCTAATTTGAGCCCATCCTGGCACAAAAGAAGGCCATTTCTTCCCATCCTTTCACTTGTGACATTGGAAAAGAGGCCAACTCCCACCTGAGGAGATGAGAGCCATGAGGTTTTACCCCTGAGCCTCTTCTCCAGACTAAACAACTCCAGTTCCATTGCCCTAAAAGAGACACTCAAAGCACATTACTTGGAGCCCCACTCTCTCAGACAGTGGTTTTGTGAGGGATTTCGGTGGCATCAGCCCATTTCAAAGCAGGGCTAACAGGGCTAACCTTGCTGTGATGAAGCAGTGAATCTAAAAGAGATTGCTAAGTATGCTGCTAAACTCTGACAGTGATGATGAGTAAATATCACAATGACTTTTCTGGATGCCCAACACACTTCGAAAAAACCTGAATATCCTTTCATGTCTACCGTACTTATATATGCTATATATATGATATATCAATACCTTATATACCATATATATAGAAATATCATGTATCTATAAAAAAATCACATGCACATTTCTTGCAGGCAATTGACAAAGAAAGAATTCTTATTTTGTAATTTTTCAAATTTACTAGACTGACCGGACAAACCCAATATAACATCCTCCCATACTGTTCCTTCTGACAAAGATTTTTACAGTAGTGGTGCCAAATTTGCTGTTGTTAAAACTTTGGTATGACTTGAGGTACTGAACAGCATGTTCAGTTTGCATTGTCGTCCAAGTAGGAAGTTCAGCTTTTACTGCCTGGCTTTTTTTGCTAACTACATGTATGGCTAAATCATCAAATTTACATTCAGGTTAATCTCTTTTTGGAAAAGATGATGCACTTGCAAGTACAAGTGTCTTACAAGGACAGCATCTAGAAAACAAACTATGCTGCAGAGTAATGAAGGAGTTGAACTCGTGTTGAAAAAGGAAATATTGTATTGTTCTGACACTACAGGCCTGGCTCTCCTCTTATTGCACAAAATTTAGACTGGCATAACTCTTTTAAATCCTACTGGGTCACCTTTGATTTAGTTTACCAGTAGCAACAGAGGAATCAGGGTGTGCATTTGCTACAATTGACATTCACCAGCGAAAAGGCAGTTTTAACTATGTTATATGGGAGACTGGAACCCAAGATCTAGTATTTTGCTGAGACTGGTAACTGAAGTAGGTATGGGAATATTTGGATAGTAAGACCTAAGGAGAAATTAAGCTGCATGGCAACTTTCTTTCTCAGTATCCAAATATCAGATGTGTAATTTTAAATATATCCTGAAATATAATAAAAAGTGCAAGAGTAGTTTAAATTTTAATACAGTGTTTATCTTATTAGTTAATAAGATTGCTAAACAAGATGTAAAATACACATATGCATAAAAGCTTATACCATGATCTGCAGTGCCATGCTATGCATAAGTGTCCAGGTTTTGCATTTCACTTGCAATTCATGCTATGTTTCTTTGGTTTTCACCCCTGCTATTAAGTGGAAGAGCACCTGCTTTTGCTTGTAGTCATGGGGCACTTTATCTCTTTAGAGGAAACAAAAATTTAGTATTGGGGCTATGTGCTCTCAATGCAGATGCAGAAATCTCATTAATATTACTAGGAAAGCTAAGGACACAGGGGAGAACATATCACATTTAGATTACTGTACAGTTCTGCAGTCTCTTACATCTAGCCAATACTTCCAACAAAATAGCCCATAATAAAGCTTGGAATTGAATGTTGTCTTCTGTTTGTTACCAATATGCCTATAATACTGGGCTGTCATAGTCAAGCAAGATTCATACTGTTACAGTCACATTTATATCCACATTCAACTTCCTTTTATTAGAAGTATAATACTGCACTTTATATCACAAATGTATAAAAAATATGGCAGATAGTGTCATAACAATACTTTTCTTTTAAATGAGTATATTTAAAAAACAGACAGTTATTTTCCATTTATATATATATTTATATATAGAATAAAATACTCCTGATGCAATATATAAATGTTACTGTTAGTTTTTTTATAGAAACTACTGTAGCTGTTGCACTGCTTCACAATGTTTCAAACAGCTCAAAATAACTTTACATTATAACATAAAAGATATGATTATAACAGTACGATATTAGGTCATCATAAATAAATATTACAAATCCTATCAAATATGGAAGTTTAAAAAACAAATTTAAGACATACGATTTAACTTTAAACCCTTAACAGGGATACACTTTTATCACATAAACCCCACTGTTTTAACTAGGCAGCAAAAAATGTAGTAAGGGCATAGGTCTAGACATGAATGTTTTCACCCTTTTAAGTGCCAATACATACCAGAAGTCTCCCAGCTTTCAGACAGAGATGTGCACTAAGCTGGAATGTAAATGAGAGAAAATGGCAATGCATTTTTCTCCCTGACCTGCACACTCTGTCTGGCATCCAGCGATATTTCTGATGACTGGTAAGTCATAGTTCAACTTGTTTTACTGTATAATCCCTGACTCTCTCCGTGGTGCCGAACAGCATAGCCCCACATGTACATATTGCACACCTCTATAAAGCTGAAAATGCAGTCTTACCATCACCAGGACCACCACCACTCCACCCGAACTGGCCTATTTTCTGGAGTGCAATTACAAGGCAGTCTCTTTCAAGTCATTCAGATTTGGCATTCGCGACCGGTTTGTCCGGGTGTACGTGTGCCCGTTCTGTCCGCTCTTGGAAGGCAGCTGGTCCGAGTAGGGAGGCCCATCGCTCACGCTCCTGTTCACGGGGGAGACGTGCCAGGTGGGTTCCAGCTGGCTCGGTATCTGCAGTGTTGGCCTGCTTTTGGGCTGAGCCTCCTGCCGCACGTTGCTGCTGCCACTGCTGGAGCTTTGACTCATGGGGTGAATTCGCACTTCAGAAAAAGAAGCTTTGGCTGGCTGACTTGGTAAGGGCTGGAAACGGGGCTCAGCAGGGACAGGATGATTTGAAGAGAGGTGTAAGAGCTTTCGAAGAGATTTTAATGGCTGGCTCTGAAAGACACGCAGAAAAGCACTTGACCTTCTGCTCTCCATCATATCAGACTTCCTATCACAAAACTGCCATAACCTGAGCATCTTGAACTCCACAGGACTTTGTCACTTTTAATTCATATTCATTTGGTGTATTTCATTACAAGCTATGACTACACGCGTAGAAAAATGTCTTCTCATCACAATTCAATCTATTACCTACCTGAAAACAGACCTTTTCTACATCAGAAAAAATTTGCTCCCATCTATTATCTTATCCTTGTTTCCTTTGAAAACGCAGGCATAGACAATTGCATTAGCTGTCCATCTGTCACTTCTCTAGCTATTAGCTTTAGAACCTCAGCTGCATTATATGAGGCACGGATATCAGAAATACAAAGTTCTTAAAAATTCTGTGAACATCAATTAGGGGTTAGAGAGCGTCATGGGTAATCATCTGCACTGAAACAAGATCTGGCAGAACTCTGCAGTGCCATATTTTGTTTGCTGACAGCTGGGAGATAGCAGCTCTGGTCTCTCATGGCTTCTATAACCGGTGAGCAGGCTGAAGGAAAATGGAGACATGGGTTACTGAACATGAGTATCAAGAGCCTGGGGAAGCCTGAGTACATAAAGGAGTATGAAAACAGCCTCATTAAATTTCACAGCTCACAGAGCAACTTGTTTCTTCAAACACTGCAGCTGCAACAAACCCTCTACCCGTTTTCAATGTGATGACAACAGAGCATGGCACTGGTGCTCCCTCCCAAACCCTATCCCCCAAGTTGGTTTTAGAACGGGAGAAAATAAAGGTTCAGTAAAGCAGTGCTATGCTCCAAAAACGTAGCCTGCTTAAACTGCAGTCTGTGCTAGCCACACCATAATGTGGTCTCAATGCTCTGGTGACCACATCAAGTATCAGACTGTGCCCTGCAGCAGTGCAGCCTCAGGATTCACCATTCCTGACAGAGCAAACTTGAGGGGTTTGCTACAGCACTGCATTGATACCAAAGATATGCACTGAAACGCTGCTTTCCTCTAATACAAAAACATACCCAATATTAACCAATATTTCAAAGGGCTCAAAGACTGACACAGGGACATTTAGTCTCTCTTTTCCTTGTCATTCATGTCTAGATTTTAAAAAAATTATTCAGGACTGCAGGCACATGACTGTATGTTCAATGAGCAGGGAATGAGAAGGTTGGGAAATACTGTCAAATGCAATTTTTCTATTCACCAGAGAAAAAGCTGTCAAGACACCTCAGTGATATTAAAACACAGGGAACTGATAATGTCACTCACATGAGGCTGGATTTCAGTCATCTTCTCAGGATGCCAATCCTTCTGCCTGCTGCTCTGGTGATTAGAAGAATGAATGGCTTTCTGTAATGCCAAGAGATCCTGACCATCAGTGTTAGGCATCTGCAATAAAATATTAAATACTGGTCTCCTAATATATTCTTGAACAGCTGTAAATAATTTCCCATAGTTAATTACAGAAGAGAAGTGAAGGCCATTACTGCAGCAGAATTGCAATGACCTTTCAATCAGTTTCCCCACAGTAAGAGCAGTGGCTGTGGATATCATGCAGCTTTGCTCTACCCTTAGCCCTTAAAGCATTCGCATGCTGTTAGTGGTTTTTGCTGTAAGAGAGAGCAGTTAAACAAGGCCTCAAAAATGAAATAAAAAAAAATATTGTTGAGCCTCATCTTCATTTAAAAAGCATTCCATACTGCAGTTAAGACCATGGATCAGTTCTATAAATTTGTTCCTGAGTGAAGCAGAGCAAAATCTCTTTAAATTGATGTCTTGACTGATTTTGCAACCATAAAACCATGAGCTTTTTCTTTTCCCATCTTTCTTCTTCTAAACAAATATCCCAAACTAGGCAGAAATTAAGAAACAGCCCCAGGTGAAACTTTATGGCAGAAGATAATTTAAAACTGACATGCAGATTTTTATCTCATTTCAACAATTCTAAGCAAAAAAAGGATAGTCAAAATGTAACCTATTTTTAATGCAAGCTGGTTTTTATCATGAACAATCAGGACAAACAAAAATACAACAGACACATGAACTAAAATTTTTTTTCAGATAATCCATTGTTAGTATTTGATTAATTAAATGTATATATATAAGAGCAGTTTGTATTAAAATATGTATTTATTATACAGCTATAAACCAAACCAGGTTAATTTTTTTCCTGATTGAAAGAGGATGGGACAGTTTATTTTTAAACATACACAATTTCACAACTATTTTTCTTCTTTAGTCTTACTCCCAAGGCTCATTCTCTCTGGAACTGTGTATGTTACATTTTCAGTATACCAAATACTGTAACTTTTTTTTTTTAAGTCACAATCCATTTCAACAGAACTGCCAATTTTACTTAAATTTATTGAACTGGCCCAAGATACTTAACTGGCATGAAGAGGAAGTGATACCATGAAAATAAACCACATGCTGCTGTAGTCAGTAAAATGAATTTACTGGAGCATTTTACAGTGCTACTGTACTTAAAAATTAATACCATGGGTAGAGTGACTACAGGAAGCTTTTTCAGAGAAGAACTATGCTTTAAATTATTCTTTGAACTAAAAAGAGGAAAGAGGGATTTCTTGATGCTTGGATTCTCCCCGTTGGCTGTGTCTGTCTGCAACATAAGACAGAAAAACTAAATGCATAGTATTTAAATTCAAGAGATCTGCCCTTACTATATTAATTTTTTTTATAATTCTGAGACTACATTCTATAAAGCCTGTAATTTTTTTTGGGAAAACACAATAATGATTGAACAAAAAAGCCTATGGAACAAATTCAAGGAACTCAATGCATAGAAACCATGTAAAAAAAGATCAGTAAATCTCTTCTTATTTCCATGTTCATTAGGAATGCAGAGTGCATTTCAAAGCCTTCTGGAAACAACTGGTAGGTCTTGTTGACTTTACTGAGCTTTTGATTAAATCCTGTAACTCTGACAATTATTTGAATTTATGATAATGACCTAAAGCAGTATGAAATTTCTTATTTTTATATAAAGAAAATATCAAAGATACACTAATAATAATAGCAATTGGTTTCAGAATGAGCTGCTGATAGTTACCGTAGAAAAATTAAAAGTATTCTATTTTTAACTTGCAGAAAGAGCTAGGGCTCTAAGATGAGTTATTTCAGTTCTAACATAAATATATTTTATGTATAGCTGCAAGGACACTGGCTGTTTTATTTTAATTTCTGTAGCACAATCAAAGAGCATATCAATGGAGGCACAAACAACAAGCAAAACTATAAGGTATTAGAATCATGAATGGGACTATTTCTCCCCTGCTCAGGTGCAAACAAGCACAGGACACACATGCTGTGTGTCCTATATTATATTATCCTTATAGTATCCTGCCTATCAGAAGAAAACTTTATAATGCAATAGAATTATTATATGACTAAACAGAATGACAGGTGCACTAACAAAAGCAAGGGGTTTCACACAGCTTTCTCAGCTTCTAATTCCATGCAAATTAATGAAAGTCAATAATTACCACAGCTTATGTTTAGGAATTTTATGGTCAGAATAATTTCCTGTTTGAAATTCAGTTTTAAAAGGAATCGAAGCATTGCTAAGAGAAATGCTCACCTGCAACAGTTTTTTCCAAAGCAGGTAATTCCTTCAGACTGATAGCTTGAAATATGTGCCAAAATTCAGGCTTCTCTGAAGACAGTGCCTACTGACACTGTGCAACAACCCTCACAGATAAATTGTTTGGAAGCAGATGACAGAAAAAACTGAGACTCTAGCAATCCTCGAAAACTTTTGCTATGTTACTAAAAGATTTCAAATACGATGAAAAGGAGAATGGATAAAAACAGCTCTGAAAAAAAATATTGCAAGAACAGCAGTAAAAATTATTATCCCACGAGGTACTGTACCTAGAGAACTCTAGGGAGAATGATTCATGGGAACGACTCTGCAGGAGGAAGTGTCAGGAACAGGGATCAATTCTGGGCTACTGGATATTTTGAGAATGACACTACTAAGAAGATGCTTTGAATCCAGTTTCAGATATCTTTTATGACTCTTATTATGATCACCAGCAAAATGAGACTTGCCAAAGGATATCGGAAGTAAATCATAGGTATGATGCACTTCCCAGTGCTATGACAGTCCTCAGGTCTAGTTTGTCATTTGCTGCAGAAAGTCTGAGTTAATAACTGATACATCCTGGTTGTATGCCTCTATATGAATTATAAGCCTCAGAAGAAAACAGGTAGTCACAAGCTGTCTGTTAGACTTTTAATATTAATTCATAGAAAACATTATTCGTGTAGTTGAAGAGCTAATAAACTGTGCTGGAAAATCCTAAAAAACATCCCAACTTCTGTTAGGTAGATGATTTCAACTAATAGGTGAAGAAGAACAAAGAATAGTGTCTCAAGCAGACGCTTGTACACACATCAGTGGTACAGTTTATCCCAAGACACTGTCCTGTTAATCAGCTGTAAGCAGAAACGAAAAGAAGTCTCTGGTTGGATCGAAAATCAAGTTGATCTCAGTAACTTTCTAGGTGAGGATGCAAGAGTTGTATCACTATCTTATTTCACTAATTTATTCATCTTCCTGTGAGATACCAGCTCTAAGTAGCAAACATAGTTTTCACTTACACAAAACCTCTCTCTCCCCCCCCATTTACCTCTACCCCTCTTCTTAAAGTGAGAAGAAACAGTAGTAAGGATTACTGATAAATAATAAATCCGTGCTTTGTAATCAGTGATGGTTTTGGTAGCTACAGATCAAGGTACTTTTGATTTAGGTGTTTTGTATAGTGCCAGATTTTGAGATGCAACACGTCCAGTCTGTACTTCCTTCACACAGTTTAATCTGGAAGTAGTTGATACACCATCTACTATCTGCGCCATTAGTGTGCCCTGCCACCATGTCTAAATGGCTGGAATCAGAGCAGACTGTAACAGTGCAAATTTAACACCTTTGGTTTTTTTTTGTTTTGGAAATGCATCACTGGTACCAATGATATCGAATACTCCCAGAGCTGTAACAAGACATTTTGTTCAACTGTGTAATACAAATGATTGTATCTGAACTCCTTACAGGTATGAGGATGAACAAGTTCAGAAGGAGAAGGAGAGGATGCCATTGTTCTAAAATCCTGCCCTCACCTGCAGGAAGGTGAGGTGCTTTTTTGAGTGCTAGTTAATACACATATGTGCCACAAAGTTCAAAGAAACTTTAAAAAAACCCCCAAAATTTGGTAATCACTCCTCTCCTCCAGTTCTCAACAGATCAGCCCTCCACCAACACTCAGTCATACCACCTCACTTCTTGACAGTAGTATTTTCATTTAGTTACTTCCCTTTGCTAGGAGTGAGCATAATTTACTCCATTCTAGGAATCTTCAAAACTGTAACTACATTTACACTTACAGAAACATCACAATTTTATGCAAATAAAATTTTACATATTTTACTGTTTCCAGAACTGCTGTTTGAGAATGAGATTATGTTTAGGTTATTTCCGTTCCTAGGGATATTTTCATTATAAAACTCTGTGAAATGTCAATATACCACTGCTCTCTGATAGAAGAAAATCCTTTTTTCCCTCCCAAAAAGTGTATGAAAATGTAAAAACGTATGAGAGACACCAAAGACTTATACTGAACAACAAAAGCCACAATCCATTCCCTCAACAGAACATAAAACATTAAGAATGGTTAAGATACATCATCCTTATTCCAGTCATGGGATGCAGCAAGAAGAGAGAGGCTGTTACCAAGACAGTCCTATGGAAAGAATCCTCATTTATAACAGTCTTCCATACGGGTGCCTGAAATTATTCAAGCTCTGAGGACAAACAAAAATGCATTTACTATTCTCAGATTGGTATAACCAGATCCCGCAAAAGAATTTGTTGCAACATCATCTTAAAACTTGCATCAAAACTGGCTCTCAAAGCATCTAAACGAAAGTGAAGATGCACAGGACTGGTAAGTGAAGAAATATTTGAAAAGGCAGTAAAATCAACCCTGAACAGGAGAAGTGTTTGACTTTCATGTAGTGTAGAAAAAAAATAAAAGAAGAAATAGATACACACATGATCATAAATATAACAAAGGTATTGTACTAATCTAGCATATTAAAATGGTATAATTTCTTTTATTAGAAATGCTGCATACTTACAGTTTGAGATTTCTTCTTTTTCTTTTTTATTGCCCTGAAAAAACCTTGCTTTTCTTTCTCCTTGAGCTGTTCTGAGTGACTGTTAAGGTTTTCAGGACTTTTCCTAAATATGAAATAAGGTATTGTAAGAGAGATTTTATTTTGGTATTTACTTTGTAAATTCTGTGTAATACTGAGATGTGATGACAAAGAATGGAAATTATTGATTAAAGTAAAAAGATTCTTAATGTTTTAGCATTCATTGGTTGCAGGATTACTCTACAAATACCAGATAGTCTTATTAAATGGGACAGAAGCTACACAATGTTAGGGTAAAATGATTAGTTTAAACCAATGAATAGTTATTTAGGGAAAAGAAAAGCATGCATGTCTTCTTTTAAGACAGGATTTAATACTCAAACCAAAATATCACCCACGAGGTCTTTTAGAAAAATGAAAAGCATATTTGAGAGAACATACAAATAGTGATGAGGTATAAAAGCACAGGTCCAGTTTATCCACTGCTTGCTGGAGAACCAGGAGTTGCAAAGTTCGCCAGAGAGAACCACTTTGCTGACATGGTCCCAGATTTATCATCGGGGAAGCTGGGGATCTACTGTTGTCCATTTCAACTTAAAAACTTCAGTTATTTTGTTACGCATGGGTGAGACAGTGCTGGCAAAAGGAGGTGACCCAAAAATGGAACAGGTGACTTGCCTGAAGACTGAATTTCCATCTTTCAACTTACATGTCTGAAGTAACTACAGCTGATAAATAACATGTTATTTTCAGTATACACAGTAACCCATGTATGTAAAGTACTGATAAGGGGTAAAAAGATGGTTTACGAAGGAAATTGGTGAGACATAACTGAATACATTTCTGGTGCCCCTTAAAATAGTTTGAAAATTGAAAATAGTACAGGAAAGTGTCACAGAATAAATTCAGGCCTATATTAAAAAAATCAGAGATTTCAATCTCTTTAGTGTGTTTAAAAAGACAGCCAAACCAGCCCAAATATTTGGTTTCCTTGACCAATGCACAAGTACTTATCTAGGAAGGAACTACAGAACAAGAAAAAGATCTTTAAAGGGCAATGATATAACGAGAACAAGTAGGTGGATGATGAAGCCAGAGAAGTCATATAGAAATAACTCACTGATTTGCACAATAAGCATCATTAACTGCCAGAACAAACTCCTCAGTGAAGTGGATTTCCCATCACTGACATTTCAAATCATGACCTCATATTCTTCTGGGAGACACACATTAGTCAGGTGTGCCTCTGGGCCTAGATCCCAGAGACTAGATGACATTTAATAGCAACTAAGATACAGAAAATCATACTGGATGATTTAATAGTCCTTATTCACTCTTAAATTGTATGAAAACAAACCAAAAATTATTCCATTGTCTTGATGGAAATCCTAAGGGAAAGCCACAGTTTTAAGGGTTCTGGATGACAAACAGGAACAGGTTTTTTTGGAGTAACAGTAGCAATACTTAGGTGTCTACTACAATT